>JAECUM010002163.1:0-18100 GCA_016617855.1 Megalonaias nervosa
TCAAAAGCGCAAGCGATTCCTCATGGATTTATCACGATAAATTTTACATGATCTTCGGTCGCGATATCGTGTACGTCTCAATAAAATTTTTGGTTGAGAGACCAGCCACCTAACCGCGTCGCCACCTACAGCAGCAGAGATGGGACGACCAACAGTGAGTGTCCAGGGACGGTAAACGAGGAGAAATAAAAATTTGAAAATAGATACATCAAAAGATAAAATGACAAAAATGTGCTAACCCGGATAGAGGTCTCGGTTTAGTACAACCCGGTAAGAGGTCTCAGTTTAGGGTCATTGATGCTTGTATTTTCATTTTCGTAGGAAGCTTTATTTTCAAAAACGGACTGCACTAGAGAGTGGTCTGTTCACCCTCTCTGCTGCTCATTTTATCAAGTGCAAGTTCTAACTACTGCCACACAAAGTCGGAGTCCCTGACTGAATATCAGATCATGCATCTACATCAGCATCGCAAGATTGGCGCTCAGATTCGTACTCAATAAAGCCATAAGCAAGTGGCGAGGTTATTAAAGTACTGTCTTAAAAGGAGTACGAGATTCCTGTCAGCTCTCAAATCGGTCACAACTCACACAAAACCCAAGGCTTTTCCTACATTTGTCTTTCATATACTCAATATACGGAAACTGAGTTAGTTGAGCATCAGAAATACATCATAACAAAAATTCATCTTCTCCACAGCAGGGGTAAGAGAATTGTAAATAGTTCTGGATCAAAGTTTATTTTTAACTGGCACAAGCTGCATAGAGTTTTTAATATTAAAAATTATTCAAACGTTTTCTTATTGAATATATCAAATTTTCAGCTTAAAGCAAATTTGTAGTTGACTTAAATGCCTCTGCAACTTAGAAAGATCAGAAGTGGTATATATATATATATATATATATATATATATATATATATATATATATATATATATATATATAATGAACAATTCTTTACTGGTTTCCAAGTTGAAATCTTTTGGGACTAAAGTAAATATTTGGTTTCTAAGGATTATCTGTTTAAAGAGATGGACTATTTTAACTTAGTAACAAGATAAGATTAGGTGTTTTCTTCCATTATATATATATATATAATCAAACCTGTACTAATGATCACTTGTGTTTTCATAGTCAACTGGTCACAACAGCGATTCTAATTTGATCCCAGCAAATTTCCTATATAAATGCCCTGTATTTAATGGTCATTTGCCTTCCATTGAGTGTGGTCAGGAGTTTCCTGACCAAATAATGGTTGTACACCGCCTTAGGTGGTTGGTCACTTTCTTTGTTCGATGAGCTATTGACTGATTTGACTCTCTCTCTCTCTCTCTCTCTATATATATATATATATATATATATATATATATATATATATATATATAAAGGATACAAATCATATGGTGATTAACAGTCATTTCAAGTGCACTGGATCCAGCAAGGTTTCACGTGAGTCAGGGATTGATTAAGATAAATGCAATAAACTGACAACGAACAGTGCAAAACTGGTATCTAACTAGCATATATATATATATATATATATATATATATATATATATATATATATATATATATATATATATATATATAATAGTCTAGGTTATAAGGCCTTTTGTCATATAGGGACCCTGAGACAAACATATCGAGGAAAAAGCGTGTCCAGAGACTGGCATTAAAAGTTAAGTTGAGAAGAGCTTGATGCATCCTATTTCTACCGCAATAATTTGTGTGTGAAGGTTGATCTAGAACCTCATTCCATCAACAGCAACAGGCAGTGCTGCAAAAGTTACTGGGCATGGTGACTTTCCAAACTGCATGATAAAGTTGAAATTGTCATATGGAATATTACAGGTATTACCTGTATCATGATATGTCCTGTACACCCACCCATATCCATACCAAATCCTGTCTAGTTTAGTGCTTACATGGATGAAATGGAGATTATTAATTGATGGCATGCATGCAAGCATCGATGATTTGTTGAATACTCTGAATGTGGTACAACTGGTGATTTTTGATGTGCAGTCAACATGGCCTCCTGAACATTGCACATCCAAAGGTTTCCCTTTCAGCCATGCTCCAGTCCAACACAGATTGTTTTCTACTATAATCCCCATAATGTATTGCATCTCTCTGTAACAGTTTCACAGGCAATTTCAACAGTTTGAGATAAACTATGACCAGGTTCCTTTTCACGTCCAAAGATAATGGCATTGCATCTTGCGTCAAAAACAATATTTATTTGCGTAGGATCCTGCACACCATGCATGACATTAACTTGTCTGACTAGTTTCAGCTTGTCTGCCATAAAAAAAAAGTTTTATTTAGCTGTACAGTAGCTTTGCCTACAATGTTGGAGGGCCTTAGCACAGATGTTCTCCTAGGTGGTGGAATGTCAATGGCTGCAAGCAAATATCTAGCCCTTGTGTTGCCCACTGGTGTATCTTGTAGTCCAGCTTGAAACATCATGTTTAAAGCAGCAGGATTTGGCCCAGGTTTATTATTTTTATCTCCTTGTACAACTTATACTCTGGTGACTTAAAGTTGCAATTCTTACACATCATTATATGCTTCCAAGCAAGTCCCCATTTTCTTTCATTAGCAATTTGGAACTCAGGTCTCTCACATATGTTGTCTTGAGTGCCATGCCTTTGAATGATATCGTTCAACATTTCAACATTTTTTTCTCCATACAGATTATATGTGTCCCATCATACTGATTCAATTCCGTCTCTTTCAGGTCCAGTTTTGTTTTGGATAATGGCCATATAATTCTAGAAGACCCAGACCATTACGGTCTGGTGCCACTACTGAATGAAGATCCTCATTTGTCAGCTTTGTCCCTGCTGTTCTTCTGGTCACTTGAACTGATTCAGCACTAGAACTTGGTA
Organism: Megalonaias nervosa; assembly: GCA_016617855.1. Lineage (NCBI taxonomy): Eukaryota > Metazoa > Mollusca > Bivalvia > Unionida > Unionidae > Megalonaias > Megalonaias nervosa. The sequence goes on from JAECUM010002163.1 coordinate 2,888, forward strand.
GAGTATTGTCAGTTAGATATGTGACCCCATTTATGTGGAATATTTCCAGGTTTAAAAAACGTTTTCTTCCTCTTGTTGTACCCTTTCATGGTTTCAGTTACAATAACTGCATGTAAAGTACAAGAAGTATCCTTTCTCTCACTTATATAACTTGGAAGAGGCATTATACTTTGGTTTTCAAAGAACTACACCAACTCTTCAATACTATTGGAAGCTTAATATCTGAGAGCTCCTTCTCTTCATCAGTGGAAATGACATCACTTCCTTGGTTAGTACCCCTAACTAGCATATTTAGATGCTACCAGATTTTAGGTGTTACCTATTATTGACAGGCCCAAGTTTAATTACTTCACACCCGATAGAAGTTAAAGTTGCCATATAAAAATATGTATCATTTTTTAAAATTGAATTTTCTAGTAAAGTTTAACAGAAAAATTTAATTTCTAGCAATTTCCAGATTTGTGTTATTACTCAAAACTAATTACAGTTTATTTCAATTGCTTATCTTGATTAATAAAATCACATTTAAACTTTAAGTTTTATGCACTTTTGACAGTCGGCCATTTTGAACTTCCTTGTGTTTCTGTTAGAATGGTGTCAGACAAAAGCCTCTGTTATATTCATGGATCAAATTCCTTAAACTTTGCATCATCATTTCAGACACATTTAATTTTTTAAAGATGAAAGTTGTTTCCGTTCAGGTGAAATTTTCTAACCCTGTTAGGAATCAGGTCACAATCAGTACTTCAGTACCCACGAATGAGTCCTAGTCTTTTTTTAGAGCATTTTGTCCTCTCTCATTTTGTTGGTGATAACAAGAGTTAAATTTAGCCATTCTTGGTATGGATTTAAAGTTATTTGTTTATTCTTTAGAATTTGAACTTATATCATGGTTGTCTGTGTGTATTTTGGCGACAGTGTATAGTGAGTAATAAGGTTTTGGTGATGATCTGGAAGTGAACTCTGTGTTCCATTGCATGTTGGTTTGTTTAAAATCCAGCCTCGCAAAGAAATGCCGGTGAGCCTATGACAAGAACTTCACTGTGAAGTCATCTCTGAACGTATTTTAGATTAATATATGATTTGTATTGATTGGTACCCAGTGGAAAGTTCAGTACTGATAAACAAATGCATTGGCTGCAGTTTGGAATACAGCTATGGATTCTGATCATATAAAAATTCATTTTGCTGGGTCATTGCCCCCATGGTCAAACCACATCTGTAAAGAGGACACACATTCTGCATTGCGATTTGTTTCATGTTTGAACCCCAGGTACAGCTTAACAATAAACTTGATCAGATGAGATTAATTTGGTACAACCCATGTAGGCGTAATTTTCATATCTGGTGTTTGTGATGGACAACCAGGTAGAAGTGCTAACTTAAAATCTGAAGACAAAAATCTGTAATGAACAAAAGGCCAAATTTTAGGGGTGTATATCTCTATAAATATCTGAGATATTTAAAGTCTAAGCTCAGCTTCAAATTCCCAAGACCACAAATATGTAGTACAGTAAATTTGTGCCTAATATCGATATAATATGAAAAGTTAAAGGCACCTGAAAACCCTTCATTGTAAGCTGATGATTTTACAAGTGAAATCACTATGATATCCCTTGCCACTTCAACTGGATAGAACTTTATAAGTAACTGGAAATTTTGTACTGAAAATTTGCATGCAGCCATCATTTACATAGATGTACACCTGGAGAAAATTTCATGGTAATCAGAGATGATAGCCCGGGGTTCTCTGGGTAATTTTTCATGGAATAGCCGTCTTGCTTGATGCCAACAATAACTGCCATCTTTAGGATCGTGTGCTACATCATCTGTTTTTAGAAAGCATCTCTTGATTTTGGCTCCACAAGTAAAATTTACAGTGTTTCATGAAATTATTTTGTGTCATGTAAGATGGGGATCCCTTTAACCTCTGCAATCTTGAGTTGGATTGTTCGACCACTTGGGAATTTAATTTACAATGCTGTGGATATGCCTTCAACTCGTAACTCTGACCACATGCTGTAAATATAGAGAAAAACAAATCCTTAAATTAAGTAAAGTCCAGATTATAAAATATAGAATGGACCCCAAAGTTAAGATTACAGTCTTTGTTCTCTGTTTTCATATAAAAACAATAGTAAAGCTTCGGAAAAAATATTAATTCTGAACAGAATTTTCCGCAAACTTACAGTAGTTTGAGTGTGTGTGTGTGTGTGTGTGTGTGTGTGTGTGTGTGTGTGTGTGTGTGTGTTTGAATATTTAACGTAGCTTTAACAATTTTTGTCATATTGCTACGATGTTGATAGTGTGGCAGTTTATAGTGATGTCTGACACTGAATCATCATGCCGCAGACATAGCATCATGTCCCACCCAGTCACATTATCTTGACACCAGGCCAACCAATCCTAACACTAACCTCTTAATGCTGAGTGCCAAGTGAGGCAGCTGCTGGTACCATTTTTATAAGTCTTTGGTATGAAGTGTAGTTTGCAATGTACAGATAAAAGTTATGCTATAACAGGATGATTGCACGGAATGTTGCATAGGAATTAAATAAGCCAAACTTCATATAAATACATGTACCTGTATGATTTCTAAAATGCAAACTCTCCATTTGGAATGATGCGTCCTTGAAAAATACTGGATCCCTATTAAGGCTGTAAACATGGAGAGAGCAGGCATTATCGTACACTACCAGTTTTGGAGCTGAAAAAAATCACACACATATACTATTTCTGAATGATGGCTTCAAAAGTTATAATTGCTAATTAGTATATTAAGTATACGCATTTCCAGCATTTCTTTCTTCACCGCGTAGCTATAAATGGTAGAGAAAAAGGCTGAATATTATAACCTTTGACAATGATCCATATCACATCGTATAAAAGATCAAAAAACTTATCCACAACACCATCTCTATTCCCACACGCTAAATTAGTGTCAGTGGAAAATTAGTATTTTCAACAATGAAAAGATTATTGAATGGTCGTTGTTCAATGTATTATTAAGATATATCCATTAGCTGAAAAATGATTAAAATAACATTTATATCTTGTCACATGCTCAAAGAAGAAACGAAAGATCTAAGTTTATAACAGCCAATCATGCAATTAACCTTTCCCAAATCTGGTCCTCAGGAGGGTGAATGGAACATCTGGTGATTCATGCACTTTCAAAATCTGGAAACCGTAGCAATTTCATATAAATCAAAATAAAACACTTAAATATTTTCTTGACAATATCATGCATAGGCATAAGTAAGATATACTCTGTTACATGATTCAATTTGTTTTTTTGACAACATCTTACTTATGCTTACCATGTGGACAAAACAGTGTAAACACTCCTGGCAGCAGATGCAGAATCAAGGATAAATTGAAACAGTGATAGATAAACTTGGTAGCCATTTGAGCAAATAAGACCTCATCAAACTGGAGTTTGGTGACACCGTTGTGCAGTTAATTTAATGCCATTAAAACAATCTTTGGGCAAAATATACTCTGTTACATGATTCAATTTGTTATTCTGACAATATCTTACTTATGCTTACCATGTGGGCAAAACAGTGTAAACACTCCTGGCAGCAGATGCAGATGTCCCTTGGCAAATTTGGAGCAAGTGTCCTTCAGTCTAGACACTTTCTTATCTGCAACAAATGTTCCTCTCTTTCTAATCTGTGGAAGCTGATGAAAAAATGCCAGGTCATCAATATCTTTTTCATTTGGTAATTCTGACGGGCAGGATTTTTTTAACGAACGGATCAAAAAAGTTTTATTTAAAATATGGAAGGCTGTCTTTCAGAGTGTCAAACGGAAATGTCTCCTTCAAATTTGAAAGAAGGTTGAAAAATACTGGTACCTCTTTCTGAATTCTGGAAAGAGTGGTGTCATCTTCAAAGATAGAAACATGCTTTGCCAAAGAACAATTCAGAAAATCAAGTAAATCTTCAGATGGAGCTAAAAAACTACACAAAGGGTTTGAGGAAGCCAAAGCTTTAATCAGCTCCCTCCAGTATCCTTTAGCTACAATTCTGTCCACTCTGTTGATGCAGTCTTCTAGTATAACTTTTAAGAAAGACAACAATTAAGAACTTTGATTTTCTGCTTGAACAGTTTGAAGGATTTCTCTTTCTACTCGAAACTTATTCCCCTTGACGTAAAGTTAAGCTGGAAAGATCTCACTGTCCTCGAAAAAAGTGTCCACTCCTTGGCTCTGTTAAATAAAGAAACAGTAATATATTGGCCCCATTTCTGGGACAAAATTAATGGGGAGGGCACAGAACATGATATCAAAATGGAATGAACATGTGTTAATCAGGAATTAGAACCACCAATGAGAACATTGGATTTAAAATATCTTTTACTACCACAAAACATACTTTGCTATTAGAGTTGAGGTACTTAATAATTCTGAACCCCCTAAAGTCTTATATACTTATATACTGACATGTGCACAAATAGAATCAAGCTTCATTTGTCTTGTATAGTGATAATCATGAACTTGCAGTGCAGATCAGTATTGGCTATTGAAACATTAGTGTCAATGAAACCATACAAATCTTCATTATTAAAAATTATAAGAACTGATACTCATTCATTTGGCTAAAGTGAAAAAAGTGACCGAACAGAAATCATATGTGGGATAATATTTGTTACATTATTTATTATAATTTTTGTATGTTATAATATATAGCTGACACTATCATTCAATACCGGGTTGCAACAAACCATGCCAATAATTTACTCTGACAATGACTACAAATAACTTATTAACAATTATTTTTAGATGATTATTTGTGGAGACAATATTAAGCAATGATAAGTGAACGAGTGCCCAAATGTTGTCATCTTTGACATCCAATCACTCTGACCTGATATGTTTCCTATGACCTCAAATGATATTTTACCAGGCTTAATATAACACACTTTCACCAATAACAATGCAAGATATTTTTCACAGATGGGGTAAAAGCCAATGTGTCCCTTCCCAAATGTCTGGCAGTTGAATAAACATCAATAAATGGAAACATACTCTCATATTATTACCTGTCTGCATCTCCTGTATCATATGGCTTGTCAACGGTGTTACTTAACGACAGTATATTTTGTCAAGACACAAGTTCCTTTCAGAATGACACTGACGTTGCATCCATTACTACAGTGTCTGGATCTGGGCCACAGTGGGGCCATACAAAGGCACTGGAATAATCTACTTCAAGCAGATCCAAAAAGCTGTACCATGCAATTGCGATATGAAAAATAATCCAAGTGCATATTCGCTAGCCAAAGTTCCGAGATGATATCCCTATCTACACCTTGGCGGATCGAATAGATATATCGGTGCTTTGTCCAAGCAACATCTATTGGATTTCATGAGTTGCCTCCCTTACTATGTAATGCCAACTAACCAAAAGCGTAGTGTACATCAGCCAAAAATGGTGGGGGCAATTGACCTCAAAAGGATACTTTTAAGTTTAACATCGAAAGTATGACTGTGTACCAGAGGGAAGCCATTACATGTGCATTTGAGTGAAAGGTATTTGTGCAAACACGGACCAGCACTGGAAAATTGCTTATTTATCAACCCATGCAAGTTGTGTGCTCCCCTTGTCTCGATTATGTAGGAAAAGTGTTAAACTTTGAACAACTTAATTTTGATTGGATGCAGTGGCTTGCTGCCACATCCAATGAAATTCACAGACCCGAAGCACATAAATATTTGCTCGATATGCCAAATTGTAGATAGGGCTATCATATAGGAACCTTGGCTAGCTCAGACGAATCCAAATGTTACAGCACACACTGCTTGATAAACATTTGGGTTCATACGATGATGGACGTGTGTTCCCACTTGTCTGACACAGTTTTTAATGAAGGGAAGACAATTTCTGAAGTGTATGCAGTTGACTTTCAAGGTGGTTCCACAGGTCAAGCATTTCGTTTCTTTAGAGATTGCACCATGACAATGTTCTGTAATAATACAGAACAGCCCCTTCCTTACTTATATTATTTTCTATAAAAAAAAAAAAAAAATGTACATATATATTTAAATTCATTGCATTTGAATATTCGACATTTTTGGTCCATATCATTTTTCATTGTCTTTTTTTTTTTAAAAAAAATATATATTTGGTACCTACTTATCTGCATTGAGGAAGAAAATATTGTTATCACAGAAGGTTTATTGTATCTTTAAATTCAAGGTTTGTAACAGACACACAATCAATGAAATCTGTTAATCAACGGAAAAGAAGGAGTATCATGTAAATATACAAGTTACAAAAGAAACCAAACCATTATTTTCAGAGCTCTAAGTTAAAGATAGTATGTTCAATTTACAAAGAAAAGAAACCATTACTGTCATAAACTGATTTTTTAAAAAAATTATGTTGTCTTAAAGCCTCGAAGATCAACATAGTCAATTCCCCATATTTTATTGTGACATGTTTCTTTCATTATCTACTGATATTAACTTTATATTGGCTAGATGAGTTTATTGTTCAAAACGTATTTTCCCATCTTATACTTTTCAAAAACATATCTTTTCAAATCTTACTGAAAGAAACACAATTATAGCCAACAATTCTAAGTGATGCACACCTTTTAATGATGAGGGAAATTTAGGTATTAGATTTAAATGTAAACCTACACTTTAAGGTGGGTGGTGGGGTGGTGTGGGGCAGGTCATTTAAGACCTAACAAAATTTCAACTTACATCTGCATATGTATCACACTCATTTGTGTCTACTTCATTATCATCTGAAAAATGTGAAGTGACTTAAAAGCAAAATACATACTCCGAGAAATGCAATCATTTTTATCTTTTTCTACCTATTACCAGACAGTCCAACATGGAATAATTGGGCAGACAGAAATTAATCTCGAAATTTAATACTCATAAAACTGAAAATACTGCAGTGAAGAATTTATAAGTGAAAATTCAAAAGTAAATAAGCAATTAGTCTAGATAATGGGTTAACATATAATACAACATTTATTGAATAGGTAATTAAAACAATAACATTATGCTGAAAAATGAACCATTTACCACAGATTCATGCTGTTGGTGATTATCATATAATTGTCAATTTTTGTCAGATTTAAAGTTTGGCTATTTATTTCTTAAAATCATGAGTTTCATATTTGAATTTGTAATTGTCGTGAGTTTCGTTGATGTAATGTTAATGTTGTGCATGTATATCATCACTGATAGAAAACAATTTAAACGTTTCACATTCTTACAGGAAACAGACTACAAGAAGTTATTATATCAGTTGGTTATTAATGCCAATATCTAAGATGAAATACAAATACATGTGCAACATTGAAATGAACATAGAGTAAGGATGGACTGACAATTCTGGTCATGACATGACTTATTTATAATATCATTCTCTTTTGACCCTTACAACTTAGGTTTCACAGTAATTTGTAATACTGATTGGCACTTGGAATATTATTTATATACCTGTTGAAAGAGTTGCAAAAATCTGGTTTACTGCATCAAAGTGGTCTAAAATAGCGGTCATCGTGCTAATGTGGATGCATCCAGGCATTCTCCTCATAAAATCTGAAATAAAAAATATGTCATTACATTAACAAGTGAACATGATTTGCTACAATCCATGCCACTGAGCTGCTAAATAATTAATTATGGACGAAAACAGTTTAACCGTGATCACTGAAGTGGACAATAATAATAGAAAAAACCTGTCTGTAATCACATAAAAAGGTAATTATAATATTAGATGAAATATTTATAATTTAGAAGAAAAAAACAGTGTTGGACAAATAAAACATTTCTGATCAATAATAACAGGGAAAGAAAATGTACCTTGTCCCAAACCACCAACAACTTTCCATAGCAAGTATGAGTCATCGTGCATGGGATAAAACTTGTACTAATAAGAAAGGACAAATGCAGAAACACCACTTACATAACCAAACTATATTGGTACATCATTGTTCCAAGTCATGAACACTGACATCAGTAATGCACGTAGAATTGACTTATATCAGGTTTTTCCAAAGCTGAACAAAAGTGACATAGTTCAATAGTATTTGATTGTAAAGCTACAATTCCTAGTGACACAGTGGACTTGACTTGGGTGTAGAACACTGTTTCCCATTGTGATGTGTTATTTTAGTAAAATTCTATGAAACTGCATGCATAACTCAAGAAACAGTTTAGATCAAAACTGGAAACAAAGAAATAAAAAGGACCATGTAATTGGCAAAGTTATTGCTATATCTCAATTTCTTATGACAATGTCAGGACTGGAATATACATCTTTAAACTGGATGATTTGACTGAGATTGCAAAGAAATCATTTTTAGTTTTTTACCACTGTATGGTACATGCATCCTATCTCCACAGCATTCTATCAATTCTGATTTAGTGACATCGCAGGTGCAATTATAGATCCAATGCATGTCTTCATTGAAAGCCATTCCTCTACTGGTTGTAAAAAGAAACTTCCTTGTCTGTGAAAAAAACAGACAGATCTTTGATAACAGTATAAACTTATATAAATGAATATACATTATAATGAATGGAATAACAAACAAAAATCATATTGTAACAAATCATGATCATAATTTCTTGGTGTCATGTGTCTTGACATTGATACCAAGATCAAAGCAGTGGGCAGTTGATAAAGTTCTACAAGAAGGACATGGCATCAAATCTTTTATTACAACATATATCAGGGTCCTGAGAAAATGGTCTAATGGTATGTACATTGTGCATGCTGGATGTAAACAAGGTAATTTTGCTAATTCATGCAGGTATGATGCCTGTACATAAATAATATTTTGTTAGTGAACAATGTTCACATAAATATAGAATTATAATATACAAAGGGCACAATATGTGCCTAAATATAAATACAGTATTATATAATGTTCCGAATCCATGTATAACTGACAAAGTATCACTAATTTAAAGTAGCTATCTCCTACTAACAAAACTCGGATGATTCCAATTATACATTCTTTTAGCAAGATGTCCATCAGAATAAAACTCTGACCCTAACGCAGAGGCTCTGGAAGCAGGAACTTGGAGTATGGAGTGCTAGGCTAAATAAATCTAGAAAGACTTTTAAAATTTAAAGAAATATTTACCTTAAGGGCCACCCTATCTTTGTCAAAATCCTGCAACATAAATGTTTGGTAGGTCTTGTCAATCATGAAAAGACCATTTGACTCCTTTAGAAAATACTATAAATTTCTTCTGATGTACGTAATCTCTCAGTAGTTGGATCCTCCACTACTGTCTGCAATAGACATTCAACATAGAAAATAAGACAGATGGAAATAAAACAAAGAAAGAAAAAATTGGATAATAACAAGTAATACAAGTCATCTATTGATATAACAGTAAACATTTACATCTTGAAGAGATTCTGCAAAGAAACTTTTAATGCTCACGTGGTTCTTGCACACAGTGCAAACACATATGGGCACGGGACACTTTTATATGTGTATTTAATTTTTTAAAAGAAGAAAACCTACAGCAGCAGACATTATTCAAATGAATTTAAACTGCTATGAGTTAAATATATTTTTACAATCTTAAAGCATGTTGGGCAATTACAGATTCAAATATGTTTTGGACTAAATATTGTTGGCTTAAAATATTAAAAAGAAGGTTTGAACACAGATGACCTGTAATAAAGTTAACCTCACCATGCAAGATTCAAATCTAATATTGTGCAAACAAGCAACAGGCTTTCTGCCCTTAAAACTGAACACAAAAACTTAGTATCTTACATCGGTTTCACACGCTACTGCATCTGGTAGCGTCAATGCAACAGGTTTCACTGCTGTCTTTGGTGGTATGCTTGATGTAATACCTGGTGGTCTACCCGTCTTTGTTGCATCTCTACCACTGCCTCCCTTTAGATCAACAATTTTGCTGAAGTCGTATATTTCCTCACCGACACGACATTTTTTCAACAAGTCTGATGCTCTGATTCTCTTCTGCAAATAATTAAGATAATCTGAATTTAAATATTTATGTACTAAATAAAAATGTGCACACGATTTTAAACTGCCAAACAGACTGATATAATTGTTTTTTGGGAAACACAAATTCCTAACTATCCAATTATGTCAAACTGATGTGGGTAGGTAAGTAGTGGGAAATTGTTAAACACTGATGCAATATAGCATCTGAAGGAAACATCGTGATGTGGGAAAACATTTAGAGGTTATCGGTGAACATTAAATAGAGTATATATGGGTTTGGCTGGCCAGGATTGGTTAATAAGTTATGTTTTAAGAAAAAGAATCTTTTGAGAGCTTATCCTAGTTGTAAGTTTCTAATCTAATGCAAAGTTGAAAACACGTTTTGAAATGCAGTTATTTCTGAGTTCAAACAAGATCTGTTTCACGTACCGATTTTGTTAAAGGAATACCATTAATGAACATTTAAAATAACCTTATAAACAACGGCTGGTTGGGTTTTCAAATACTTTAAATGCTTTTTCTTAAACATCTTCATCAAATTCCTAAATTACTCAACATGTTAACAAGTATCTTTGGACATCAGTTAGAGAGTTTCATGGTCATCGTGAAAAATATGTTGGTTGTGTTTAGTAGCTTCATTTAGAGCATAAGTTGCGATATCATGCGATATCAACATATTTTACTGCAAACATTCAATGTTGAAGAAAAAAGCCCAGATCGATTGAGATCTACATTTGTCTGCATATGTTTTAAAACTCAGGCACGCAATCTCTCTCGATCGATCGATCGATAGATCGATCGACCGCTCCGGTGGCCTAGTGGTTAGAGCGTCCGCCTCGGATGTGGGAGGTCGCGGGTTCGATCCCCGGCCGAGTCATACTAAAGACTTACAAAAATGGTACTAACAGCTGCCTCGCTTGGCGCTCAGCATTAAGAGGTTAGTGTTAGGACTGGTCGGCCTGGTGTCAGGATAATGTGACTGGGTGGGACATCATGCTACATGTCTGCGGCATGATGCCCAGTGCTAAACATCACTATAAACTGCTCACTATAAACTGCCACACTGCAGACATCGTAGCGATATGACTGAAAAATTGTTAAAGCTACGTTAAAAATCCAAATCTCTCTCTCTCTCTCTCTCTCTCTCTCTCTCTCTCTCTCTCTCTCTCCATCACATGCGCACAATCTTACAATCCTAATGCTCTAAGTATAGAACATGTTATCGATAAGCAGTGACGCTTTAGTTTGTCATTAAGTTTGTCCAAGCCTAGAATGTCTCTCTTTTCAAAGAAGCATTTATACTCATATCCACGACCAAATCAAATTTAAAATACTACATTGTTGTATGCCATATATATATATATATATATATATATATATATATATATATATATATATATATACCTATATAACATATATATATATATATATATATATATGTAACGATGCCCCTCTTGGTAAGGAGGGATGGTTAATTAGATTTGGCTGTCGTTATCTAGAGGATGACCTCCCTCGATTTTATTTCCCGGTGTGAGTGGATAGATAGAACATCAACAGAGAACTGAGCAAGATTATTGAGAAGAAATAATACAAAACGAGCCCCCTTAAGACAAAAAAATAAAAATTTAATCAATAATAAAAAAAAATATAATAGTGTCAGGTTCAATTCAAACAAATTTACGTTAACAGAATTTCAATAGCAGTGTTCTATTTTTGGATTCGTTTCATCATGGTAACGAGTGGTGAAAAGAGTACAATGTCCATGCCTGATTTGCATCATCTAGCGTCGCTTTCGGTCTTCGTCTCCGTGTATCACACGTCTTCCCACCTTCACGTGTATACGTTGATCTTCCTTGATCTTTCTATTCTGAAAGATTCATCTCTTTTCCGGACTTCCGTCTTCGGACTGTCCCCGTCTGTTCCTGGGAGCTGTTTCCCTGAATGACAAGATTACCACTAAATCACTATATGTAATATCTTCTATACGTATATAAAATTCTCTCACTTTCGTTACTCAGAAAGGATAAACTAGCTATCCAAACACTGCATAAATTCTGACATAATGTGACCTTAACGATTAATAGTCCTTACAAATTTAGACTGTATTTCGAGTAAGGTACAATCGTTATCTCTAGTTACAAACGACCCCTGTAATATACATCCAAGTCTGACCTAATTAGATAGATCATCACTCTCGCTTCACAGCGGCTGACCACAAATTAACGTGTGAGGGGTGCATATAACATTCCCGTATCTCTCTGCATACGCTACCGCATGACTCATAAGACATCCAACCTAGTCAGTTCCACTCAATAAGATACATATTATCGATTACTATTGCATAAGATTCACTAACTTCTAGCTCATAGCAATCCCTAACCTACAAGATTCTTTAAGCATTACAAAATCATATATAAATATGCAATTATTGTTAACTCACGATAATCAGTATCGTCCTAACAGACAAAGGAAATTAATTCATATAACCCTATGAAATCCTACACATCTGAAAATTTGGATCGTATGCAATCAGTCAATTCTATCAATGAACTAGTAACTGTAAAATTAAAGAAATAATCTGCATAAACAACTAAAGCATATCAACAGATTTCCATGAAATCGAATACACGATACATAGTATGAATCCTAGTCATATCAAGCACATTTGCATAAACAAGACAAATAAAATAGAAAATTACATGAAAATTAAAATTGCGTACCTTAATGCTGTTCTTTTCAGAAATTGTGCGTCCTAGCACTAAAGCCTGTCTTTTCTTGCAAGACAGCCACCTGGTCCCTTTTACTTGTTTTAACGAGGAAAGAACTATTCTTTAGTTTTTCCCGGAGCCAAGTCTTGTCCTCTCGCAGGAAATCTCTAGGACTAAAGAATTCGACCAAGGTCGTTACTTTTAAATTCAACATTACTTCCAAGGTGCACGCCTTAATTTAAACTGACCAATCGTAATCAGCGGTTCCTAATTTTTCCCCAAGATGAGTATTTCTTTCGTCAGATTTTGACAGCCTAGAATCTGAGAAATACGATGCATATCAACTTCCCTTTGAAAATGACTATTGGACATGGGATTCACATCAAGCGGTTATGGTTGGTAACTTTAATATTTACTTTCTCAGGATAGCGTTGCGATGCCCAGGTCAATTCTAAATGAGCCGTAGATGCTGGCATTTCAAGTTTAACAATTGACATGAAGGAAAGGTCGAAGTGACCCTTCACAAAGACCTTGCTGGCTTGACTGTAATAAAATTTTAATGCACAATGAATTCAATTTTAAGGTTCCATACTTATTCAAACTCGACACACAGTATATATATATATATATATATATATATATATATATATATATATATATATATATATATATATATACACACGTGGCGCTGGTTTAGTTGTGATCCTTATCTAGAGGATGATCGACCACGGTGTTTTTGCCCGGAATGAGTAAATAACAAAATAAAATATGCAATTAATAGATGGAAAAACAGAGCTCTGCGCAGAAATATAGAATAGAACAACACGAGCTCCCGTATGTAAATATAACAATTTAATTAATTACCTAACAAAATGGAATTTAACATTACATTTGAATAATACACTTTCTCTTAGAAATAAAATTACCAAATTTATAAGAAATGCAATTAGCCATAACTGTTATACCGATAAAACAAATTTCATCATGAAACCAAGAGAATGATCAAACTCATTTGCTCAGCATGCCTGGGGTAACCTTTTTGCTTCCGATCCTTTTAAATTCAACGTTGGTGCCAGGTCAGAGTCGCCGTATACTCTCTCTCTCTCTCTCTCTCTCTCTCTCTCTCTCTCTGTGTGTCCCTGTCTCTGTCTCTCTGTCTGTCTCTCTGTCTCTCACGAGCCTCTTTCCGGGTCATCAACCGTAACTTGGTTGTCTGCTGTCTTTCCCCTCTGTATGGTACAAATATGGAGCTAATTTCCCCTTAAAGATAAATACATAAATATGCATCATAAATATTGTCAGGCTTTAACTTCTGGGATAGAACAATAATCCCCACTCTTGTTACGTCAGATATCGTCTTATCGTAATTCAGTAGAAACTGAGTCTAATATGGGTTATTTCGCAGCCTGACAGCTGATACGCACAACCCTATTACAAGAAAATTAATGTCTATCCCTAGCGGATAGTAACATTCCTGATGGACTATGACAACTTAGACCTTGTGTTTTCCTAGACTCGCTTTTTCCTATGCATCCGAATCTCTCTGTTCCTGTACGTTCCGTGTCCCCCAACTTCCAGACACTCGTTCCTTGGACAATTTTAACGAGAAAAGACACTTGCTATTTTTCCCGGAGTCAACTTCTTGCCTTCCCGCAGAAACTTAGACTGACTAATTTCGCGAGGGAAATTATTTAAAACATTGAATTTCGCCTGGGAAACACGCACCCCTTATTGAAGATTGCTTCGGTAGACTAAGTGATTAGAGCGTCCTCCTTGGATAAGGGAGGTCGAGGGTTAAAACCCCGGCCGATTCATACCAAAGACTTTAAATAATGCTACTAGCAGCTGCCTTACTTGGCACTCAGCATTAAGTGGCTAGTGTTAGAACTGGTTGGGCTAGTGTCAGGATATTGTAACCGAGTTGGACATGATGCTACATGTCTGCGTCATGATGCTCCAAGCTACACATCACTATAAACTGCCACAATGCAGACGTGTTAGCGATATGACTGCAAAATTGTTAAAGCTACGTTAAAAATCCAAGTCACACCCCCACACTCCTTATTTAACTTTGCCAATCAGGATTAACTTTATCTAACCGCCAAAATTAACCATTGCCTATCCAGGTTAGAATAATTTTCTCTATTCTGCCTTTATTAATAACTGTTTCTGGAAAGTTTCATTTTATGATACTTATTTCCAATTTCAAATTTCACATTTTTTATGCTATCTAACGCACATTAACCTGTCCTCGACAATGTCTCTGATAGCCATTATCTCTATTAAAAATCAATCATGCCCCAGCAAGAGCATCAAATCTATTGCAGGCTAGCGATTTTTTGCGGTCCTAACCCGTACGTCAATGTTAACTGTTACGTGTCACGCTGACCGCGACAAGATTCACTTCGTTATGTGTTGCCATCTTTAAAAATTCACTCTGTTACACACACACACACACACACACACACACACACACACACACACACATATATATATATATATATATATATATATATATATATATATATATATATAT
>JAECUM010002166.1:0-162684 GCA_016617855.1 Megalonaias nervosa
TATAAGCACAAAACATTGAACACAGACCCTATGTACCTATATATAAAATGCTATATGCATTTATTCTCTTGATCCTACCAAAACATGACAAAGTCAATGCTAAAAAGGATTACCAGCCGATGAAGTGAATGAAATCATTGTTGTGATGCAAAGAGAATGTTAATGATGGACTTGTGAAAAAGGCACATTTATCCGATTTGCATGTTTTTGTTTTTTTTTTAAATTTGATATCAAAAGCATGAAGGCAGCAGCAAGATTCTGAAGTATATTCAAGAATTTTTGCTGAAATTTTTAAACATGTAAGTCTGTCCTGCAAAGTGAAGTGAGAATTAAGAAAAGCATTACACTGAACAAGTAAACATTCTAGGAAGAATCTTCTGTGATAAATGTCTATATGTGGACAACCGTTGTTCAATTTAGACATATTTTGTGTCCCATTTTAAACAAAAACGGATTTCAATGTATGGAACTGATGCATGATCAAGTTTGGCACTGACAAGCTCTCAAACAAGTCTGCTCAACTTAACAAACATTAATGCAAATGCAAAAATCCATCAATTTTCCAATACTCCCTCTTTCTCTGGTTACCTCAAAACCACTTCCAGACCACATCATTTCTGTTCATTTACGTCTGTCATGATATAATATTTTCAGGAATTACAGATTATAGAAACCAAGTCCTGAATGTCTAAAAAGTACAGTTATTCTTATACAATGTGACCATTATTAGAAAACAGAGCTGATCAATATCAATTTAACACAGAAAATATATATTGTACCATATTGTACTGCACATTACATCAAACATTAACATATTTGGTTTATCAACGAACATGGCATCTCACCTTTTTTTGAGTTATTAATTTGCATGAAAATTTTGACGGTGGCTTACAGTAAAACTTAAACACTGGCTTCTACAAAAACTTTAACACTTACCTGCACAAATACTGTAACAATGATTTACAAAAACCCCAACATTGGCTTTTACAAAAACATTAACACCAAGTTGATGCTGTTTGTGGATGGCATCATGCTAACAATGTCTTACATTTTTTTCAAAAAAAGGCGAGACAAAACTCTACCAAGCCTCACTGCCCAATAGTCTGCTGTAGAATATAACACATTCAAAATTATAACACTACATGTAGCAGTGTCATAAATAATGTTAGCACATGTGAAATATAACCCTCCAAATATTGCTACAAAGAAAAGTTTTAATTATTCTCTGTACTGACTTCTTCAAGCCGATGCTGCTTATTACAAAACAACCTTAACTACATTCAAATCATCCTTTTATTTAAAAATTATTCCATGACAGTCATTATTAAGAAAATGTATGGAATGAAATACAACCTGAGCAAGATGCTAAATAAGACTTTCATGAGCAAAACATGTTCTAGTATTTATAAACTTAAACTTAAAACTTTATAAACTTATCCACTTGGATCGTCAATAATAGAAAGAAAACTACATTCAGTGCATTATTCCTGAATAGTCTTCATGAAATATAAGTAAAAAATTATTTAGGACAAGGATTTAATATTATCCTTCATTTTAATTCAAAGTGACCTATTATTGCATTCAAAGAACAGCTGAATTTGACTATATGTTCTGTGATGCGATGATTTGTTTTCTGTCTTCATATTTCTGTGACCAAACCAACAATTTGTGAAAATTTTGTGTCTTTCCAAACTGGATACCCACACCAAACTATATGACAGCACAACTGTAAGTGCCTGGTAAACTGAAATAAAGTACTGCAATACTTAACCATCGTATCAATAATAGATCGGCGGGCGGATGAGGTTAGTTCTCTCTGAAAGCAAACAAAAATGCAAGGCTTGAGGGAACAAGAAAAATGTATTTACACTTAAACTTAATATAAGTCATAATAAAGGCTTGAAAGTCATAAGTTTCACTATGAATGGTAATAAAAATTAGTAAAAGATAAACCCTTCTTGTTAAGCCTAAGTTTTATTCAGCAAGAAAGTAGAACAAACTTTAATGTTAAGCATAATCCAAAATGCTTTAACATTAAGCTTAACCTAGGCAGGCCTGTGCAACATCCTCCTGGGCACGGGCCAGATAAGCAATTTTGAAAACCACATCCTATGGATCTGAATAAGCAGATAAAACCAAGCCAGATTAGGCTATAGGTTGCACTTGCCTTTTCTAGAGTATGGATGAACATATCTGTAGTTGGGCACACAATAATGTCAAAGTGATCATAATGTCAAATAAATCCTTTTTATGATCTGTAAGTTTTCTGCAAAAATTGTCATCCTTCTTTCTTCTCAATAATCTTTAACTTTTTCCAAATGTATTAGATTTTGTTGTTTCCAAATGTATTAGAAGTTAATAACATTTTATTCCCAATAATTTATTGATCCAATTGAAAATACTTTTTGTGGTGCCAAAATTGCCTCTTTATTCACAAAAATATGGTTTGATCACCTGTCTACAGGTAGAAGTATACAAATAATAATATACCCGTAGCCTTTATATTTACAAAATATAATGCTTATAATATTTCTGATCAAACTCAAAGTTTAGGAAAATTGTGTGCATCTTAGTGTTATATATATTTAATTTGTATTTGTTTGCTGTTTTCTTCATGATTATATGTTATGTATAATTGTATTCTGGACTTGACCTTGTCCAAAATCAAGATCATTGTGTACCTTACCAGTAACTTTTATTTTGTAAACAAATAATACATAACGGTAGTTAATATTTCTCTACAGGGCCCCTAGTGGCCTAGTGGTCTAAAGCGCTCTCTGTTACGGGTCACTGTCATCTCACCTCTGTCTGCGTGGGTTTGAGTCTAGGATTCGGCGAATGTGGATATGTGAGAAAGCTTGCCAGTAGCTTCTCGTGGGTCGGTGGTTCTTTCTGGGAATTTCCCGGTTTCTTCCTCCACCATTAATACTGGCCGCCATGTATAGCCTATCATGTGCTGAAAAATGGCGTTAAGCCCCACAACAACAACAACAATATTTCTCTACAAGTGTGGGTTAATTATCAGAATTATTATCAATGGAGGTAAATATGTTTATTTGGGTCTGGGTCTAGGACATTGGAATTCTCCCATGAAGAACTTGTTGTACCTGATATTTCCCATGTTATTATAATTTTAGAAATAGACCTTGTCTTGCTGACAACTTAGAATATTCTAGAAATTGACTCTTGACCCTCATTCAGGTTCTACTTTTGTGTCTTAGCATTTTTTATAATCTTGTTTACTTGAGAAATTACTCATTCTTGTATTTAACATCTGAGGAAAAATCAGTCTTATTGCCGAGTTCAGTATTTCATTTCAGTGGAATTATTCACTGGAAATACAAAGTGCTCATCTTTAATACTCTTGGGCTGGAATGTTAATTTGGAATTATAGTTATTTCAGACAAGTGGATTTAATTCACATTGCTGTATATTCTTTTTCTTAAAATTTTCATTTTGTGTTGTAGGGAAATAAATCATTTGTTGAATTTACAAAACTTGCTGGTTTTCATTCTTTTCTGTTACTAAGTTTAAGATCACAGTCATAACATCAGTAATGGCATGATTTAATTTAAATTGATTTGAAGAATCCATGATAAAGTAATGCAGGTTTTATACAGCTTTCAAAGTATGAAATTCAAGGACTTTTTAGAACTTTCCAAAACCAATGTAATAATTTTCAAGGACTTAATTCATGATGTATCTTAAGACAGTATGATTTTTCTTTTCTTTTTTCATACACTTTGAAAAACATCAAATATTGGATCAATTATGTGTTTTCACTAACTGCACATCATGAAAAAACATTTTTAATCAATGCAAATAATTAACATGATTACAACTCTTCCAGAAATTGTGCATGTGATATTTGACCTTGCTCTAAAACTTCATGGACTTTCAAGCATGTTCGTGTGTGTGTGTGTGTGTGTGTGTGTGTGTTTGTAATTTTGATTTTTAATGTAGCTTTATTAATTTTTCGGTCATATCGCTACAATGTTTGCAGTGTGGCACTTTACAGTGATGTCTAGCATTGGGGTATCATACCGCAGACATGTAGCACAATGTTCCACCTAGTCACATTATCCTGACACAAGGCTGACCATTCCTAACACTAACATCTTAAGGCTGAACACCTAGCGAGGCAGCTGTTAGTACCATTTTTATAAGTCTTTGGTATGACATGGCCAGGGTTTGAACCCACAACCTCCTGCATCTGAGGCAGATGCTCTAACCACTAGGCCATCGGAGTGGTAAGCATGTTCTAGTTAAAATGTAATTTTCAAGCAATTTCATGCTTTAAATTTGCCATGTTAAATATCAAGCACTTTACGGCTTTCAAGGACCTGTATGAACCCTGATATTAAGTGAACATTTACTCTCTGTCTGTAGACAATACATGTTGTTACGTATATGTAATTAAATTGCTTGCGTGTTAGTTTTAAAATTCTTTTTATTTTTTTTTTGTTTCATTACATTTTATTGTAATGATTATTTTCACAAGATTCGAAATTCTTTTTCAGTAATTCGATATTTTCTTTTAGTAATGTTGTTTATCTAAGATGTAAATTGTGTTATATGAGCAATATTTTTAGTTCACCTTGGTCCGCGGTAATGTAAGTGCTACTCAAAAACGATTGGCTATTGCCAAGGTCATTTCATCTAGTCAGAATAAACAATGTTTTATTTTTAAATTTACTTCAGAGTGAAAGTAGATAGGGGTTCTTCCTACATGACAAATGACATTTTTTCTTATTGCATTATTCAAATGTTAAGAGACCACATAATCCATCTTGTGAGAATGGGATGATAATTTGTCAGATATAATAACCCTTTCTGAACGCTCGTCAGTCAGTTGTATTTCTGAAACCTTGAGGGCCAGATAGGTATTTATTGTTGAAACCAGATTGTTTTTGAAGTTCATTTGTTTTTGGAATTTAATAATTTATTCTCTAGAAAACCAAACGAGTGTACTGTTTTATAAATTCTGGGAGAAAGAAATTCTGTGGAAATTTATTCTGGAATTATTTGGAAACATAAACTGTGATTCAATTGAGTTGTTGCTATTTGTACAAGCACCACATCTGACGTCATCGCCTTCCATACTGGAACGTCATCAAGATTCGAACCTGGATTCTAATAGAACTATTTAGTGATAGGACGTGTATTTTTCATTCTTAGGATTAAATTTTGGATTATATTCACAAACCGTAAATCCCATTTTCCAATTATTACATTGTTTTCTAGGGAAATAAATTATTTTGTTAAAATATACAAAGCTTGTTGTCTTCACTCTTTTCTCTTGTTATTATTGTACGAGCCTACATTTAACAGGAGAAAATTGGGTCGCTTGTCCTTGGGATATATGAATTTTGGTTAAATATTTCAGAAAATTGTTTTTTAAAATTTAAATTCCCCTAGTCTTTAAATCCCAAGTACTATTTTATATTTTGTTTCAAAATCTTTAGTGAAAACAACAGGCTTTCATTCACAATGGCATCAAAAGTGGAAATTTTTCTTTCTAGTCCAACTCAGGAGCAGTTGGATAGTCTGAAAAAAGATCAGTTGCTTGAACTTGCCAGAAAGTACGATCTTTCTGAAGCAAAATCTTCCTTAACGAAACAAGAAATTAAAAATATTTTGATTCAATATTTGGTAGAGAAGAATGTTTTTGATAAAAGTGTTTTGGCTTTGGTCAGCAAGTTGGCATCAGACTCTGACATAAAAGCAATGGAATTAAAAATGAAATACAAGATGGAATTGGAGTTAAGGAAGCTTGAGCTTCAGAAAGTGAAAGAACAAATGCAGTTGCAATTAGAAGAGAAGCAATTGCAATTGCAATCTAAGAAGGAGGAGGAAGAGAGACAGGAGAGGGAGAAAGATAATTACAATTTGAGAAAGAGGAGAGAGAGAGAGAGACAGGAGAGGGAGAAAGATAAACAATTACAATTTGAAAAAGAGGAGAGAGAGACAGGAAAAGGAGAAAGAAACAAACGCAATTGGAGTTTCAAAAAGAACAAATGCACGTACAGATGCAAAAAGAGAAGGATGAAAAGGAATCTCAAATTAAAATGAAAGAATTTGAGCTGGCAAGTGACAAGCATGATCCCACTTTACATACAAATTCAGGTTTTGACATTACAAAAAATATTAGGATAGTTCCCCCTTTTAGAGAAAAAGAAGTAGACAAATATTTTCCTCATTTTGAAAAAGTTGCTGAAAATTTGAAATGGCCAAGGGAGTATTGGACTCAGCTACTACAATGTGTACTAATTGGTAAAGCTAGTGATATTTACCATTCAATGTCAGTACAACAAAGTTCTGATTATGATTTGGTTAAGAAGTGCATTTTAAAGGGTTATTCGTTAGTCCCTGAGGCTTATTGGCAAAAATTCAGAAACTATAAAAAGGACCTGGACAAACTTATGTTGAATTTGCAAGAGAAAAAGAACAGTTATTTGAGAGATGGTGTTTAGCCCAGAAAGTTGAACATGATTATGAAAATATCAAACAACTTGTGTTACTTGAAGAGTTTAAGAGCTGTGTCACTAATGACATTAAGAATCATCTTGAAGAGCATGACATTGAAACCTTGGAAAATGCTGCTCTTGCTGCTGGTAAGTACTCCTTAACTCATAATGTTCCTGTTGTAGGCAAATCATTCACTCAGCAGTCTACTGGTAGAAAGGTATTCCAGCTCAATACAACTCCTCCTAAAAATCAATCTGGTACAACTCTAAAAATCAAGCTTCTGATAAACTTGATTCAAAATCCTTGTCTCTGCCTACGTGTACCTATTGCAAGAAAAAAGAACATGTCATTTCTGATTGCTTTAAATTGAAATATAGGCATCAGAATCAAGATAGACCTATCCCAAATGCTCTTATTTCTAAGAGGTCAAGGTCACGGCCATGTATTGAAAGCAATACATTTGTTGGGTCTGATAAACCCCAGTCTGATTTTATTGTGGAGAATTATGAACCATTCATGTCGAAGGGTTCTATTTCACTCTTCGGTGATTCGGCCAATCCTATCTCTATTAAAAGTTTAAGGGATACAGGAGCTTCTCAGAGTCTTTTATTATCAGGTACTTCGCCTTTTTCTGAGAAGTCCTGTTCTAATGAGAGTGTTCTCATTCAGGGAGTAGAGTGTGGCTTTGTTAATGTTCCTCTCCATTGTGTAAATTTGTCATCAGACTTAGTTTCAGGATCTGTGACAGTTGGAATAGTGTCTAATTTACCCATTGAGGGCATTCATTTGTTGCTAGGCAATGACCTAGCTGGAGACAAGGTTGTAGTTAATCCACTTGTAACTGACAAGCCTTCTTTGGATCAGAAAGTTGATCCTATTGAAAAAGAATACCCTGAGTTATACCCAGCTTGTACAGTTACCAGAGCTATGTCAAAGAAAGCTCTTGAGAATGATTTTGATAAGGAAAATATTCCTTTAGCTGACACATGTATTGGTCAGGCTTTTGATGAGGTCACTTTCACTTCTAATTTGAATCAATCAAAAGGTATTGATCACAGTGATCCTCTTTTAAAAACTCATTCTCTTTTATCTAATCAGGGCGATAAACGACAATCACTTTTATTGGCCAAAAATCAAAAGTGATGTTTGTAAATTTTGTAGATCTTGTCATACTTGTCAAATGGTAGGAAAACGCAATCAGAAGATACCTAAAGCTCATCTGCAACCAATTCCTGCATTTGATGAACCATTTAGCAGAATTATGGTAGATTGTGTTGGTCCCTTACCTAAGACCAAGTCAGGCAACCAATATTTGTTGACCATTATGTGTGCGTCAACAAAATTCCCAGAGGTAATTCCTTTGAGGAATACTACGGTAGAAGCTTTGATAAAGTTTTTTACTCAATTTGGCCTTCCCAAATCTGTCCAATCAGGTCAAAGGTCAAATTTCATGTCTGGAATTTTCCAGCATGTTATGCTTGAATTTGGCACTCCGCAATTCAAGTCAAAAGTGAAACTATGGTTTCACAAAACTTTACCTGAGAGAATTTTTTAGTCCTGTAATAGAGTTCATTCTCTCTTGCTCATTCTTCAAAATTTTCTTTAAATTAGATTTTACGTCCCTTACAAAGTAAAGAAGAAAATGAATGAGTTAAATTATAGTAACAGTACTCTGATCTAAATAAATTAATGGAGTACTAGTATATTGAAAGAGATAGCCAAGTAAATCCTACAATTAATTTAGTTGTACCTGTCCCACCAACTGAGGATTTAAGTGAAGAAATTAAATTGGACACCATTGATCTTGGAGCAACAAATCTTCAGAATTCAGAAATTATGAAAAATCTAGACCAGAAACTTCTTCAGTTGCAACAACAAGAAAGAAATGAACTTAAACAGTTATTATTTGAATATGAGCACTTGTTCCCAGATATTCCTACGAGGACAAACAAAATTTTTCATGACATTTGAAATTGTAGATTCAAAACCTGTGAAACAACACCCATACAGGATGAACCCTCTCAAACAGGAATACTTGAAAAAGGAAATTTAGCATTTGCTGGAGAATGATTTCATAGAGCTCACCATGTATACTTGTTCTGAAACTGGATAAAACTTTCCATATGTGCACTGATTATAGGAAGGTGAACAGTGTGACAAAAACATTCATTTCCATTACCAAGAATCGATGATTGTATTGATAAAATTGGAAATGACAAGTATGTCACCAAATTTGACCTTCTGAGAGGATTTTGGCAAATTCCACTAATGGAAAGAGCGAAAGAAATTTCGGCATTTGTGATTCCAGATGGAGTCTATCAATATAAAGTAATGCCGTTTTTGTGATGAAGGGTTCCCCAAGTACGTTTCAACGCTTGATGAATATGATTACCTCTGGTCTAGATAATTGTGATGCTTACATTGATGATGTCATCATCTACAAGGACACCTGGAAAGGACATTTAGCCACGATTCGGAAATTCTTTGAAAGACTCACTGATGCTAATTTGACAATCAATTTATCTCAAAGTGAGTTCTGCCGTGCTTGTGTAACTTTTCTAGGACATATTGCGGGACATGGTCAAGTTAAACCTGTTGATGCTAAGGTTAAAGCTATCTCTGATTTTCCTGTGCCTGTCAGTAAAAAGCAACTGATGCGATTTTTGGGTGTGGCCGGATACTATCGAAAGTTTTGTTCCAATTTTTCCAATACTGCTGAACCTTTGACAAATTTGTTAAGTACGAGAAACAAGTTTCTTTGGACTGAAAAATGTCAGGAAGCTTTTGATAGATTAAAAGCCATACTCAGGAGTGCGCCGGTTCTAACAGCTCCAAATTTCAATCAGTCTTTTAAATTGTCTGTGGATGCCAAGTGATGTTGGGGGTTGGAGCAGTATTGATTCAAGAAGACAGAAATGGTATTGATCACCCAGTGTGTTATTTCTCTAAGAAATTAAATAAGCACCAAAGAAATTACTCAACAATCGAGAAGGAATGTTTGGCTTTAATACTGGCATTACAGCATTTTGAAGTT
Organism: Megalonaias nervosa; assembly: GCA_016617855.1. NCBI lineage: Eukaryota > Metazoa > Mollusca > Bivalvia > Unionida > Unionidae > Megalonaias > Megalonaias nervosa. The sequence continues at coordinate 9,503 of JAECUM010002166.1, forward strand.
TACATTAGCTCGGCTCCTTCTCCAGTTGTTGTGTATAGTGATCACAACCCCCTTACTTTCACTGACAAGATGAGAAATAAAAATCAAAGATTATTAAGGTGGAATTTGTTTTTGCAAGAGTATAATCTCAACATCAGGCACATCAAAGGAAAAGACAATCTGATTGCAGATGCACTTTCCTGTGTATAGAATATTATTTCATATACACTTTATATAATTCGTAAGAATTTTCTTATGTAATTTTGTTTACCTCATGTATAATTTACGTATGGTAAAAAGAAAGCTTTATTATATAAATCTTTCTTTTTCTTTATGGGGGGAAGTGTTACGTATATGTAATTAAATTGCTTGTGTGTTAGTTTTAAAATTCTTTTTATTTTATTTTTGTTTCATTACATTTTATTGTAATGATTATTTTCACAGAGTCGAAATTCTTTTTCAGTAATTTGATATTTTCTTTTAGTAATGTTGTTTATCTAAGACGTAAAATGTGTTACATGAGCAATATTTTTAGTTTACCCTGGTCCGCAGTAGTGTAAGCACTACGCGAAAACGATTGGCTATTGCCAAGGTCATTTCATCTAGTCAGAATAAACAAGGTTTTATTTTTAAATTTACTTCAGAGTGAAAGTAGATAGGGGTTCTTCCTACGTGACAAATGACATTTTTCTTATTGCGTTATTCAAATGTTACGAGACCACATAATCCATCTTGCAAGAATGGGATGATAATTTGTCAGATATAATAACCCTTTCTGAACGCTCGTCAGTCAGTTGTATTTCTGAAACCTTGAAGGTCGGATAGGTATTTATTATTGAAACCAGATTGTTTTTGAAGTTCATTTGTTTTTGGAATTTAATAATTTATTCTGTAGAAAACCAAACGAGTGTACTGTTTTATAAATTCTGGGAGAAAGAAATTCTGTGGAAATTTATTTTGGAATTATTTGGAAACATAAACTGTGATTCAATTGAGGAATTGTTGCTATTTGTACAAGGACCACATCTGACGTCATCCCCTTCCATACTGGAATGTCGTTGAGATTCGAACCTAGATTCTAATAGAACTATTTAGTGATAGGACTTGTATTTTTCATTTTTAGGATTAAATTTTGGATTATATTCACAAACCATAAGTCCTATTTTCCAATTTTTACATTGTTTTCTAGGGAAATAAATTATTTTGTTAAAATATACAGAGCTTGTTGTCTTCACTCTTTTCTCTTGTTATTATTGTACGAGCCTACACGTAACAATGTGCTTATCAATATCAAGTGCTAATTGAATATTTGAATTCTTACAGTTTCCATTAATATTTACTTGTGGGGAATAGGATGACATCTTGCTTTTTATCCCAATCACTAAAATAAAAAACACAAAACAATGAAAAGTCTATACACATCTTATAGCTGGGACCTTGGCTGACTCAACACAAACACCCTAAGAGAAAGCTGTGCACTCAAGTTCTACAGTCCAATTAGATGCAATGCTCAACATTTTAATCATATTGCTTAGGATTTAGAGCATAGCATCAACAGTAAAATGAAAACCAAAAAACAAAATTAGCTGGTATATACTACACACTGATAAAATTTCTAGTCTATTTTAACAACCTGAGAATGCTAGAAGTGGAACCGTCTCTGTTCACTGATGTCACTCCGTAAGTTGTGAGCAAAGCAAATTCCAAGAATCTGCAAATAAAAGATAATATCCAAATACTACGCTAGATGACTGCAGCAAAGAAGAAATATCTACAGATTTTTTTTTTCAGTTATAGGTAAACCTCACCTCTCCCATTTTACATATATGTAAAGTGACCCCACCCCACCCCTAGGATCAAACTCCAGCATACAGTGGTTGGATCAAAGGGTAACAAGTCTCTATCTTAAACATTGTACATACATATGCATGCAGTCTTACAGAGCCAGTGCTACATTTCCGCACCCATTCAACTACTTTTTATCTGAACTGAACTTATTGGAAATTTTTATTGCATCATGGTAAAATACATTCAAGACAAGCTTATACCATTTTTGTTTATAATGCCCAAGATGGCAGGTGCAATCAGCAATTTAAACCTTACCAAATGTTCTTTTTCCAAATACAATACCTCACTCAATAAAAAAAAACCCATTATAATCTGCATGGCCCAAATGATTAATGCTAGAAATTCAAGACTCATTTGTTACAATGAATAGAGCATAACTTAATGTGTGTGTGTGTGTGTGTGAGAGAGAGAGAGAGAGAGAGAGAGAGAGAGAGGTGAAAGAGAGAGATTCTATATTACTCTTTATATATCTGCTAAAATGTATGAATCTGTTCTATTTGTCTTTAGATATCTGCTAAAATGTATAAATCTGTTCTATTTGTCTTTATATATCTGCTAAAATGTATGAATTTATTCTGTCTGTTTAAAAATTCCAATTTGCTGACCTATTCAGGTGCTACTCAATACCCTATAAAGTTTCAGTCAAGAGGATTTGATAGCTGTCATGACGTATCATGGAGAACTGCTTCAACCAGTCCTAGGTAATCAAGTTTGTAATGCCACTGTAAGAGTTTAAGCTGATCTGCCTCCCTTTTTAGACACAAAGAGGCTGCCCTGCTCAACTTGAGATACGGGCAGATTGTATGGTTCTCAAAGGAATTTTTTTTTGCAACTCTTGCTTGTCTGGAGAAATGGCATATTAAAATGGATATATCTCAATGCATATATCTGATAAAGTGTTTGTCTTTATTGGCCTACTGGTAGATCAATTTGTACTTAGAGTTTGTGACCTGGCAACTCTCCCCCCCGTGCATGCATTCAAACAAAGTATTGTAGAAAACAACATAGGTGTCATTTTGTCTTCCAAATTTTGTGACCCATGATACATGGTGACTTTCTGATAAATTAGCTCAATTAATATGGAACTGCAAAGACTACAGTAATGCCTATGTGAGGAGTATAATGGACTCAAAATCACATTATGGCTTCCAGGCATCCTCCTCTGGTCATCACAGATGTGCACTTAAGACACTTTAAATCAACCAAGTTGTAAATGGATACAAACACCTGTTTATGAAAGGGATGGGATCTCAGTCACTTGCTGCCATGGAAATGGGGACAAGCTCTAGCCTTAATAGATTGCATGCTTTAATGAACTTTAATCCTTTCTCTGCATAACCTTAAGGCAGTTAACCAATGATGTCCAATGGGAAATACCCAACTAAACTTTGTTCAGAAGTGAAATTCAATACCATCTACCATACAAACTGTCATGTGCAGATGGATATTGCTACAAACAACTGTACCTCAATAGCCTTTATGTCCTAGGGTGTAATAAAAGTACCTATTATTTAAGGAACGGGATAGCTCAGTCAGTAGAACCTCTGACTCACAGCCAGTGGGTCATAAGTCTGAACCTCATTGCCAATGGTTGATTAGAGTACTCCTAAGAAAGGTACCCTGTCTCAGCTTAGCTTGTTAGATCTGTTGTTTGTGAACAAATTGCTGACAACAGCTAATGTTACTTCTTGAAAATAAAAACTATGTTAAATAAAGGTTATTATTACATGTGCACTAATTTTGATGACATCAAGATGGTATGAGTCATGAATATAAACATGAGGAAAACTTACTTGTAAGACAGCTATCCCCACTGCTACTGAGGCTACAGGTATGAGATTGGCCTCAAACCACTTCTCCCCTGCTGGAATACAGCCGACTGTATAGATCTTTACAGCTCTTGCACTCTCCTGCAACAAACAATAAAAAACAATCTACTACATCAAAATAGACAATAGACACAGAGTTAAGTAAATGAATGTAAATACATCAGTACATTTTTCTGCTACTAAGAACTGATTACAAGAATTACCAGTTTGCTGAACCTTACATTAGAAAAAAAAAAAATCCCTTGGACAAAAGGTTATAGTGATCTGCATGCATTGTGAATGCTGGATGGGCAAAATATAATTCCCTGAGACCACACAAGTACAATGTATGAAAACCAACACCTATTTTGCAAGTGGTCTCAACTCTGATGAATTTTCTAATGAAAGGTCACATGGACAGGTCATTATTGTTGAATTCTATACCTAATGCAATTTCAGTGTCCAATGTATGAGTTGAATCATTTTCACTCAAATTTTATAACAGGCAGAAAAATTCAATGGCAAATTACTTTCAAGTCTTAGCTAAACTCCTGCTTCTGTTTTGCAAATGCTGATGCTTTGAAAATTAGAAGAGTTCAATATTTTGGGGTATTTTAATTTTTTTTTATATATTTGGATTTTCCAGTTGCTTAAAATAAATAATTTTTGAGACCCACTTAACAATAATCTATGAATATAATAAGGAACTTCTTCCACAATCAGAGATATATCTACAAACTGAATCACCCACAAAAATTTACAATGTTGTGTTATGTATATGTAACTAAACTGCTTGTGTGTTAGTTTTAAAATTCTTTTTTATTTTAGTTTTGTTTCATTACATTTTATTGTAATGATTATTGAAGGGATTCAAAGTTCTTTTTCAGTAGTTTGATGTTTTCTTTTAGCAAGTGTTGTTTGTTTAAGACGTAGAAGTGTTACATGAGAATTACTTTTAGTTAACCTAGTTCGTCTTAGGTTGGGAACTTCGTAAACAGGCAGTTAAAATGATTGGTCAGTATCAGGGCCATACTTTGATTGCGTGATAACCATATGTAAACAACGCTTTTTTGTGATTGGTTCTTAAGTGGGGCTACATTGGCGTACGTGATAGTTTTCTTGTAGTAAGAGACCACATGACCCATCTCGCGAGACTTGAAATGATGTTTTTGGGGTTTAAATGCGCATTCTTAATATTCTTCTGGCAGAGTCATTTTAACATTTTGAAGGAACAAGGTGTTATTTTTATTTGTTGCCAGATTGTTTGTTTTTCATCTGATTTTTGGATTTAATAATTTATTCTCCTGGAAACTCAACAAGTTGACTTTCTTATAACAAATTCTGAAAGATATTCATGGAAATTTATTCTGGAATTATTTGGAAACAAAAACTGTGATTCAATTGAGGAATTGTTGATATTAGTACATTGGACCACATCTGACGTCATCGCCTTCCATATTTGTACGTCGTCGAGATTCGAACTTGGATTCTAATAGAACTATTTAGTGATAGGACTTGTGTTTTCATTCTTAGGATCAAATTTTGGATTATATTCACAAACCGTAAGTCCTATTTACCAATTTTTACATTGTTTTCTAGGGAAATAAATTATTTTGTTAAAATATACAAAGCTTGTTGGCTTTCACTCCTTCCTTTGTTACTGAGTACCAGCCCTTGTCATGTAACAAAGAAAATTGGGGGCTCGTCCGGGATATATGAATTTTGGTTAAATATTTCAGAAAATTGTTTCTTGAAATTTAAATTCCCCTAGTCTTTAAATCCCAAGTACTATTTCACATTTTTATTTGAAATCTTAAGTGAAAACAACAGGCTTTTATTCACAATGTCATCAAAAGTGGAAACTTTTCTTTCTAATCCAACTCAGGAGCAGTTGGATAGTCTGAAAAAAGATGAGTTCCTTGAACTTGCCAGAAAGTATGATCTTTCCAAGCAAAATCTTCCTTAACGAAATAAGAAATTAAAAATATTTTGATCCAATATTTGGTGGGGAAAAATATTTTTGATAAAAGTGTTTTGGCATCAGTCAGTAAGTCTATGACAGACACTGACATTAAAATAATAGAATTAAAAATGAAATTCAAAATGGAAGTAGAGTTAAGGAAGCTCGAGTTTCAGAAAGAAGAAAAAGAGAAACAAACGCAGTTGCAATTTGAAGAGAAGCAATTGCAAATGCAGTTTGAAGAAAAGGAGAAAGAGAGACAATTACAATTTGAGAAAGAGGAGAGAGAGAGACAGGAGAAGGAGAAAGATAAAGAATTACAATTTGAGAAAGAGGAGAGAGAGAGACAGGAGAGGGAGAAAGATAAACAGTTACAATTACAAAGAGAGAAGGATGAAAGGGAATTTCAACTTAGAATGAAAGAATTTGAGCTGGCAAGTGGCAAGCACGATTCCACTTTACATACAGATTCAAGTTTTGACATTACAAAAAATATTAGGATAGTTCCCCCTTTTAGAGGAAAAGAAGTAGACAAATATTTTCCTCGTTTTGAAAAAGTTGCGGAAAATTTGAAATGGGCAAGGGAGTATTGGACTCAGCTACTACAATGTGTACTAGTTGGTAAAGCTAGTGATATTTACCATTCAATGTCAGTACAACAGAGTTCTGATTATGATTTGGTTAAGGAGTGCATCTTAAGAGGTTATGCCTTAGTCCCTGAGGCTTATCGGCAAAAATTCAGAAACTATAAAAAAGAAGCTGGACAGACTCATGTTGAATTTGCAAGAGAAAAAGAGCAGTTATTTGAGAGATGGTGCTTAGCCAAGAAAGTTGAACATGATTATGAAAGTCTTAAACAACCTGTATTACTTGAAGAGTTCAAAAACTTTATCCACTATGACATTAAAACTCATCTTGAAGAGCATAAGATCAAAACCTTGGAAAATACTGCTCTTGCTGCCGACGAGTATTCTTTAACTCATAAAGTTCCTGTTGTAGGCAAATCATTCACTCAGCAGTCTACTGGTAGAAAGGTATTTCAGCCTAATATGACTCCTCCTAAAATCCAATCTAGTACAACTTCTAAAAGTCAAGCTTCTGATAAACTTGATTCAAAATCCTTGTCTCTGCCTACATGTACCTATTGCAAGAAAAAAGGACATGTCATTTCTGATTGCTTTAAATTGAAATATAGGCATCAGAATCAAGATAGACCTATCCCAAATGCTCTTATTTCCAAGAGGTCAAGGTCACGGTCATGTATTGAAAGCAATACATTTGTTGGGTCTAATAAACCCCAGTCTGATTTTATTGTGGAGAATTATGAACCATTCATGTCGAAGGGTTCTATATCACTCTTGGGTGATTCGGCCAATCCTATTCCTATTAAAATTTTAAGGGATACAGGAGCTTCTCAGTCTTTTAGTGTCAGGTATTTTGCCTTCTTCTGAGAAGTCCTGTTCTAATGAGAGTGTTCTCATTCAGGGAGTAGAGTGCGGCTTTGTTAATGTTCCTCTCCATTCTGTAAATTTGTCATCAGACTTAGTTTCAGGACCTGTGACAGTCGGTTTAGTGTCTAACCTACCCATTGAGAGCATTCATTTGTTGCTAGGCAATGACCTAGCTGGAGACAAGGTTGTGGTTAATCCACTTGTAACTGACAAGCCTTCTTTGGATCAGAAAGCTGATCCAATTGAAAAAGAATACCCTGAGTTATATCCAGCTTGTGCAGTTACCAGAGCTATGTCAAAGAAAGCTCTTGAGAATGATTTTAATAAGGAAAATATTCCTTTAGCTGACACATGTATTGGTCAGGCTTTTGATGAGGTCACTTTCACTTCTAATTTGGATCAATCAAAAGGTATTGATCACAGTGATCTCTTTTAAATACTCATTTTCTTTTATCTAATCAGGGTGACAAACAACAATCACTTGTCGTCGAACAGGATAAAGATCCTGAGATCTCCTGTTTGTTTCAGAGGGCCATTAGTGAAACTGAAGCCACTGAAGTACCTGTCTGTTATTTCATTAAAAATGTAATTCTTATGAGAAAATGGAGACCTCCCAAGGTACCTGCTAATGACGAGTGGTCAGTGAACTATCAGATTGTAGTTCCAAAATCTTACAGACAGGAAATACTTAGTTTGGCCCATGAAACTCCTCTGGCTGGTCATTTAGGGATAAATAAAACTTATAACAAGATCTTGACTCACTTTTATTGGCCAAAAATCAAAAGTGATGTTTGTAAATTTTGTAGATCTTGTCATACTTGTCAAATGGTAGGAAAACCCAATCAAAAGATACCTAAGGCTCATCTGCTACCAATTCCTGCATTTGATGAACCATTTAGCGGAATTATGGTAGATTGTGTTGGTCCCTTACCTAAGACCAAGTCAGGCAACCAATATTTGTTGACCATTATGTGTGCGTCAACAACATTCCCAGAGGCAGTTCCTTTGAGGAATATTATAGTTAAAGCTTTGATAAAGCTTTTTACTCAATTTGGCCTTCCCCAATCTGTCCAATCAGGTCAAAGGTCAAATTTCATGTCTGGACTTTTCCAGCATGTTATGCTTGAATTTGGTGCTCTGCAATTCAAGTCAAAAGTGAAACTATGGTTTCACAAAACTTTACTTGAGAGAACATTTGAGTCTTGTAATAGAGTTCATTCTCTCTTGCTCATTCTTCAAAATTTTCTTCAATTTAGATTTTATGGCCCTTACAAAGTAAAGAAGAAAATGAATGAGTTAAATTATAATTATTGTACTCTGGTCTAAGTAAATTAATGGAGTACTTGTATATTGAAAGAGATAGCCCAGTAAATTATTACAATTAATTTAGTTGTACCTGTCCCACCAACTGAGGATTTAAGTGAAGAAATTCAATTGGACACCGTTGATCTTGGAGCAACAGATCTTCGGAATTCGGAAATTATGAAAGATCTAGACCAGAAACTTTTACATTTGCAACAAGAAGAAAGAAATGAACTTAAACAGTTATTATTCGAATATGAGCACTTGTTTCCGGATATTCCTACAAGGACAAACAAAATTTTTCATGACGGTGAAATTGTCGATTCAAAACCTGTGAAACAACACACACACAGGATGAACCCTCTCAAACAGGAATACTTGAAAAGGGAAATTCAGCATTTGCTGGAGAACGATTTCATAGAGCCCAGTAAAAGTGATTGGAGTTCACCATGCATACTTGTTCTGAAACCGGATAAAACTTTCTATATGTGCACTGATTATAGGAAGGTGAACAGCGTGACAAAACAGATTCATTTCCGTTACCAAGGATCGATGATTGCATTGATAAAATTGGAAATGCCAAGTACGTCACTAAATTTGACCTCCTGAAAGGATTTTGGCGAATTCCACTTACGGAAAGAGCGAAAGAAATTTCAGCGTTTGTGACTCCAGATGGACTCTATCAATATAAAGTAATGTCGTTTTTGTGATGATGGGTTCTCCAAGTACGTTTCAACGCTTGATGAATATGATTACTTCCGGTCGGAAATTCTTTGAAAGACTCACTGATGCTAATTTGACAATCAATTTATCTAAAAGTGAGTTCTGCCATGCTTGTGTAACTTTTCTAGTACATATTGTGGGACATGGTGAAGTTAAACCTATTGATGCTAAGGTGAAGGCTATCTCTGATTTTCCTGTGCCTGTCAGTAAAAAGCAACTAATGCGATTTTTGGGAATGGCTGGATACTATCGAAAGTTTTGTTCCAATTTTTCCATTATTGCTGAACCTCTGACAAATTTGTTAAGAAAAACAAGTTTCTCTGGACCGAAAAATGTCAGGAAGCTTTCGATAGGTTAAAAGCCATACTCAAAAGTGCGCCAGTTCTAACAGCTCCAAATTTCAATCAGTCTTTTAAATTGTCTGTGGATGCAAGTGATGTTGGGGTTGGAGCAGTATTGATTCAAGAAGACAGTAATGGTATTGATCACCCAGTGTGTTATTTCTCTAAGAAATTAAATAAGCACCAAAGAAATTACTCAACAATCGAGAAGGAATGTTTAGCTTTAATTTTGGCATTACAACATTTTGAGGTTTACATTAACTCGGCTCCTTCTCCAGTTGTTGTGTATAGTGATCACAACCCCATTACTTTCATCGACAAGATGAAAAATAAAAATCAAAGATTATTAAGGTGGAGTTTGTTTTTGCAAGAGTATAATCTGAACATCAGGCACATCAAAGGAAAAGACAATTTGATTGCAGATGCACTTTCCCCGTGCATAGAAATATTATTTCATATACACTTTATATAATTCATAAGAATTTTCTTATGTAATTTTGTTTACTGCATGTATAATTTACATATGGTAAAAAAGAAAGCTTTATTATATAAATCTTTCTTTTTTCTTTATGGGGGGAAGTGTTACTTATATGTAATTAAACTGCTTGTGTGTTAGTTTTAAAATTCTTTTTAATTTTATTTTTGTTTCATTACATTTTATTGTAATGATTATTGAAGGGATTCAAAGTTCTTTTTCAGTAGTTCGATATTTTCTTTTAGCAAGTGTTGTTTGTTTAAGACGTAGAAGTGTTACACAAGAATTATTTTTAGTTAACCTAGTTCGTCTTAGGTTGGGAACTTCGTAAACAGGCAGTTAAAATGATTGGTCAGTATCAGGGCCATACTTTGATTGTGTGATCACCATGTGTAAACAACGCTTTTTTGTGATTGGTTCTTAAGTGGCGCTACACTGGCGTACGTGATAGTTTTCTTGTAGTAAGAGACCACATGACCCATCTCGCGAGACTTGAAATGATGTTTTTGGGGTTTAAATGCGCATTCTTAATATTCTTCTGGCAGAGTCATTTTAACATTTTGAAGGAACAAGGTGTTATTTTTATTTGTTGCCAGATTGTTTGTTTTTCATCTGATTTTTGGATTTAATAATTTATTCTCCTGGAAACTCAACAAGTTGACTTTCTTATAACAAATTCTGAAAGATATTCATGAAAATTTATTCTGGAATTATTCGGAAACAAAAACTGAGATTCAATTGAGGAATTGTTGATATTCGTACATTGGACCACATCTGATGTCACCGCCTTCCATATTTGTGTGTCGTTGAGATTCGAACTTGGATTCTAATAGAACTATTTAGTGATAGGACTTGTGTTTTCATTCTTAGGATCAAATTTTGGATTATATTGGATTATCTTCACAAACTGTAAGTCCTATTTACCAATTTTTACATTGTTTCCTAGGGAAATAAATTATTTTGTTAAAATATACAAAGCTTGTTGGCTTTAACTCTTTTCTTTGTTACTGAGTACGAGCCCTTGTCACGTAACAGTTGAAAAACCATGAAGGAAGAGAGCTTCTTAAGATTACTTACAAAATCCTCTTTCATCATATCATATCCACAATGTGTGTTGATAATAGGCTTCTGAAAGAAAGAGCACAAATTCAACATGATGTCTCAGTATAGATAGTGCTGGGGAAAGTGTTTTGTGGTCCCAAGGGGCTAAGTGCACTCGACCTCAAAAAGCAATGTCATACAAATGAGAATTAAAGCTATACACTCAAATAAGCTTATTGAAAATGATTGGAAATTCAAATCTGAATAAAATAAAATAAAATAAAAATATATGGTTTCTTTGAGGCATTTGATACACTTTCAAACAAAGTTAGTTTGTAGACTTAGCATCATCTAAGATCATCAGCACACACCCACATGTGTAGGCACTAATACTATCACAATACACACACAAATATAAAATACACCAGGTTTGTTCTTACAAAAATCCACTTAACAGTGGGTTATTTGGGGGTGGGGTTAGAGTTGAAACTGATGCTGGGTAGTTCTACTATGTCAATGGATGTCATACACTCCAGAATGACTAATGGTGTCTGCAGCATATGCAAATAATAAAAATAATAAACTGCTCCTTATTGCTGCTTTACTTTACAAAGTCATCAACGTTAAGTTTTGAAATTTTGTTTTGTTGGGCTCTGCATTCTTTGCACATAGCCCATCCTTCCCTGAATCACAGCTGTGTTTTGACATTTCACCCTCAACATTTGCATTTGATATATGGAGTACAATAGATCTTCAAAGAAATGTTGCAGCTCATGAACTAGCCAACAGGGATGGCACTGGCTATAAAAAAGTTGTTACTGAAAAAATCGCCTACCTCAATATTTTGTTGCCAATTTTCAAAAATTGTTGCCATTTTCATAATACCGTACTATCCATCTATCTCGACAACTTCAGGACCAAAATAATATTGTCAACATAAGCGGTGTTTAGATAAGTGGGGGGGGGGGCTGAAAATAAATTAAAATTTTGCATACAGGTGAACATTTTAAGAGATGACCTGTGGTCAATGACTAGGATTTACACTGAGAAAATAAATGGAAATTTTGATTAAATGAAGACAGTCTGAAATACAATTGTATACTGACAAATTACATTTGTGTAGTACACTCCACAATGTGTTAAATAATATACACGCATATGAAAAATCCATGAATTCGAGTATTCAATCATATGTCAGAAGATTCTTGTATCAGTCAAATCCCATTAGAAAACCCAACTAAAACATATATATAAAAAACAGTAGTCCTCATTTGATAGATATCCCATTATCAACAAACACGTTTTTTGAAATAATTCACTCTGATATTTATTATCCTAATAGCACATGGCTGTACAGTTGTTTATATGCTACAAGCAGGTGTACTTAAATTGGTGTAGATTTGGGTCAGCCAGAGACAACTACCATGATGCCAAGGCTACTAAGGGGATGAGGCTATTCATAGGGTAATGAAAACATGTGAACAAATTAAAAGTTTTAACATTCTTGCGAGATGTCCCACCTTCATTTAACTCGACGGCCAGAATCCTATGTTTGAAAATATTGGAACTTTAATTGGGATTTTAAGCTGCCATTGGTAGCGATCGTAAGCATGAACTTTTTTGTTGCAAACAGGAATCTTTCATGGCACAATAAATATGTTCCAATCACTATGAAAAATGAAACAATGCTTTTATTTAAGTTTGTTGCTGAGTTTCTGTGATCAAAGGTCTTTGGCTTGCTACGATGAAGTTTCATGTGTTATTGAAGGCGGCACTAAAGGCGCTTTTTAAAGGACCAAACAAATGCCCGTTTGTTTTTGCTGTGGCAAAATCAAATAATTGTAAAACATTGACGGACACAATGTTTTTTCATTTGCTTAGTATATATATAGAACAATCAATGCTTCAAAGGTAAACAGTTTTCTTTTTAAGTTTCAGCAAAACTATTTTGTCTGGTACATTTTGCTGGTAGACTGTAATTATTCCCATCCCGATTTCAGAGGTGGTCAATTATAGCTAATCAGGAGAGCATGGCTATTTAGGTTATATTACAGCACAGAGTACTAAGGCCAGACATCAGCATAAGCGGATTATGATATAACAATGCCATGTTAGGGTGGTTTGTCAATATGAACACAGGATTTGTTTATGTAACAACAGATTCCAGTGCAATTTTATATCCAAGTTTGTGGCTTCCTGTCATGGTGCCTTTGAATTTCTCAACTCCAAACCCAAGACTGAATAAACAATTTTTAACAGCCAAAAATGTTGTCGCCAAAAAGATTGCCAAATGGTATATTTTGTCGTCAATAAGGAAAAAAAATCGCAATTTGCGACATTAATGAAGCCCAGCACGATCCCTGAGACAATCTTTAATAAAGATGGTTAAAACGGCACCCCAACAAAAGAGCGCCGACAAAGAGCAAGCGACAAAAGAGTGCCGACAAAAGAGCGAATGACAATTGAGCGAACTACAAAAGATCACAACCTTTTATTGTATTGCAAATAACTTAAAAGAAGTCTAATAATGTTAATTTAATGTCTTAAATGAAGTGTATAAAATGACATTGGAAATCATTTCTGCAACAGATAAATAATATTAATATTATTAATGAAAATAATTTGATGCTTTAGATGAAGTGTATGACAAATTAGATTAGAAAAAACTTTGGCAGTATATAAATTTGATTAATGTTTGATGAAAATAGAATCCTTACTTTAAATAAAAATTATATTTCAAGATTGTTGGCAATGCCTCCCAGATAGTCCATCAAAACAGCATTCTTGTAAGTTGGAACGATGACCTGTAATCTTCTGTTCAGCTGTACATGTTTTTAGAAGCTTCTGGTTGATTCACACTGGATAGATGCCGTTCAATTTCTATTTCAATGTGATCTTGCTCCAGACGAAAATGGTTGATCAGCTTAAAAACTGATGGATGATTGTAGTCAACCGTTTGTTGGAATGCACGATGCAAGGCTTCCACCGAGTTGTTTGTGCGTGGAAGGTTGTCGTTGATACGATCATGTACATTCCAGAAATCTACAGCAAGTGAGGATTGTCTCTCCGGTTTCTTCTACGTCGTCCGATGTAAGTGTCCTCTCAATAATCTACAAGTGGTGTAATTTCGGCAGGACTTGCTTCCGCCAATTCTTCGAATGAAACTATGACGTCATTTGAAGGAACAAAACTCAAGGCAAGCAGCATCTTTACTGCCATGCGGATTTCCATGTTGTCCTGATAAAGTTGCGCTAGACTAAATTCTTGGACTTTTTTCCACAGACACTGTCCTAGGTGGAAAAGACAACCAACAAGACGTGCTCCAGGAAACACAAGTTGAATTGCTTTATGCACAGCTTTCTCATAATTGGACATAATGCTTCGTGGATTTAGAGAAGGTTTAAGTTCTTTAATTTTCTCAAAAACTCGTACATATGTAGTTTCTGCTTTGTCCTACGAGGCAATATATCAAGGACAATGCCCTGCTATCGATCAGAGCATGGATGGTAAAAACCTGGAAGAAAATAACTGGTGCAACTTTGAAAGTTCCATCCACAACCCAATGCTCATTTTGCTCTAGAAGGTTGATGTTTTCCGTAGTTCCGAATATCATAATTCTGTTCTTGTCATCCGATCCTGAATCCCATAAGACAAACTGTGCAACTCGTGTTGATGTTTTAAGAGTTTCAGAAATCTCTATTTCTGCTACATTTTGAGGATTAGGAAATGGAATCTGTTGTTTTTTCTGTCGTTCGATCGTGCGTTGCGATGCTGTGTATCCTGGTAAATGAGGTGCAACTTCCAATGAAATTCCACTTCTGGCTTGTTGTATAATCTGCCTCGGTTTTTCGACTCCTTCCACAGCCCGTCTACGTATAGCCGCCATGACTTTCGATGCTTCATTTTTAGCGGGCTCAGGAGCGTGATTGTGTTCTGATGATGAGATAATATCATTGTTGAGCATTTTCATTCTTCCACGACAGCCATCTTTCTTGTAGCATCTCCATGACATACTTCCGTCGTTTTCACGGTCCATGGTAATTTTTTTTAATATGCAATGCTTAATGAGCTTATATATGAAATTTTTTACTACAACTATAATACAATTATTTGTTATTTTTTATTTGTGTAACAGTCCTAATTATATGGCGGTATTTTGTCTTGCTCTCTTTTGGCAATAATTGACATATGTTGGAACATATGCGCTCTTTTGTCATTTGCTCTTTTGTTGGCAATAATTGACATATGGGGTATTGTCCAGGGGATATTGTCTTGTCGGCGCTCTTTTGTCGTGTGCTCTTTTGTCGGGTCACCCGTTAAAACATTCTCATTCAAGGCAATTTCAAACAAATTGGGTTGTTCCACTCTGTGTACTTTACCCATATAAATTTTCCTAATGGGCTCTCCCATGGCAGTACTCAGAGGACTTTTAAACACACAGCAATTGTCTATCATTTATATAATCTTTGTAATGGTGGCTGTTTATCTCTGAACATCTTTATCTTTTAATTGCCTCTATGACAATCAACTGTATAAACTTCCCTGTGGTGACAGTTTTCCATGACCACTTAGCAGGTCTTGAACTGTTATACAGGTTATGGGTCTACATCATTGTGTCAAGAAAGGTATCTCTTTCTCTTATTATCTTCATGAGATTACTGAATATTGTGGTTTAATAAACATGACTGCTGGGTGGTTTGGGAGTTAAAAACTGTTTTTCACATGACAAGTCATGTTTTGGCTGGTATGCAATTGATGCATACAAAATGAATGATAAAAATAATTGAATTTAAAGGACTGTAAAGGGAATTAAATATTGGAATCGAGCCACCTTAAAACCCAGGATTGGTTCCATTTGGAAACAGAGTGAGGGATTTTGGTTGATTGAGACCAAAAAGGTCTAAAAGATCCAACAGGTCTATATCATACCCAAAATCATATCTGTCATGATGCTGTAATGTGTCCAATACCATTGGACGGTAGCCTTTGACAGATTGCAGCCAAGTGTTTCTGCTCAAAGAGCCAGAGAAAAAAGTCAGCCAACTGAGGGATTGAGGCACACAGAGGGATAATGCTGGTGGTATGGCACCAGTCCCTGAAAACATGCCACTTTTCTTCTTAAGCCTTCAGAGTGGAGGTCATTCTTTCTCTCAAGATTCTCTCTACAATCAAAGGCTTGAATTGTTCGTCTTGCAAGGCTGTCCTAATAAGAGCCAATTGTGTAGAAATAGAGGTTGGTCCAGGCAGGGAAGGACCACATGTGACTGGTTGATGTAGAAGATTCAGGTTGGCCAGAATCTTCCTCAGCAGATATACTGCTATAAAGAGTAGATCGGTGACCCAGGACTTGTCCCATCTGAAAGGTGATATGGGTGGTGCTCTACAGTTTTTAATTTTGCATAGGGTTAGAATTTTAAAGAAAAAGAATTTCCCCAGGTTTTCTCACTGGTTATATTGGCTATTTAAAAAAAGACATGTATATCTTGGGCACTGTTCAAAGAACCTTTAATTCCCTTTATTCTGGAGTTTGATTGATGGGTGTAATATGGCTATAGAGTATACAGCTTGGCCTTACTCCAGATGTGCACCTTTCAAAAAACTGCTAGCTCCACTTCATCATTTTCACTTCCTGAACTTCAGAGGTTTATTGTAAAAAAAAACAGCAGATAACATTTTTTTTACATTTTATACACTGGTAATTCATTCAATGCACTTTCAGAAGCTGGTACTGTCTAGTCTGGCGAAATTCATTTTCCATATTTTAATGGCTGCTAAAGATAGTGTACTTCAGACTAATTCAGGCTGGCCTTTTAAGTACAAGGGAGCAGTCATTTTCGTTAGCAGTGTGCTTAGATCATCTACAATTTCCATAAGTACAATATCCAAAGAAATGTCAGCCACATTACATCAAAGCAGCATAGAGGTATGCCAACATTCTCTCCACTCTGCATGTTTTAAATGCAAATAACTTTACCTTACATACATCACTCTCTCAAAAGTACATACTAACTGGTGAGCACCCCCATGAGACTTTGCCATTTTGACCCTGTAACTTCTGGATTATTTTTGGTATCTGCTATCAGCACATGGCTTCTGATGGGTTAAGAAGTACAGGAACAGGCGGGGGTGCTAAGTTGTGTGTGTGTGTGTGCAATTTTGATTTTTAACATAGCTTTAACAATTTTGCAGTCATATCACTACATGTCTGCAGTGTGGCAGTTTATAGTGATGTCTAGCACTGGGGCATCATGCCGCAGACATGTAGCATCATGTCCCACCCAGTCACCTTATTCTGACACCAGGCCGACCAGTCCTAACACTAACCTCTTAATGCTGAGCATATAGCAAGGCAGCTGTTAATACAATTTGTGTAAGCCTTTGGTATAACTCTGCCGGGGTTCAAACTTGCGACCTCCCATCTGAGGTGGACACTCTAACCATGAGGCCATCTGTGCAGTCAGGAGGCTAAGATGAATTTTACCACTCTTAAGCCACTGCATTAATACTATCATCATCAGAAAGTACTGATGGTGCAACTTTATGGAGAGTGGTTTAAGTAAGTGGTCATACAGACATACTTCAATAACTAATTGGCTTCAAGTTATCGTCTGTGACTGCTGTTTGCATTGGCAAAGTTTTATTCTTTTGTACTTATTATTTTGAATAGCTGAAGAGGTTAAACCATGAACATAAATACCAACTGATGTGGAATCCACAAATTCAATTCAAGTACCCATGAATTTTTTTTTTAAAATCACGAATGTTGAGACCCATGTAAATAAGTGATACTACAGTATCTGAAACAGAAGCAAACACTGACAAAATAACATCCCTGCCAACTATATCAATAACTGCATTCATTACTAAAAAATTGTGATTCAAAGCAGTCTACAAAGAAACATGGAAACAGTGAGTACCAACAATACCCTGTGTGAATGCAAGGCTAGAAACAGTAGTGTAGCAAGAAATTCTAGGCCACCAAAGCAAAAATTAATGCTGCCCTCCCGTAACTGTCTGGTGGAAAATTTGTGGACCCCCCACTTGGCTTGGCATCCCAACACCACCACCACCTAAGGCTGTTGTAGGTGTGTGTGTGTGTGTGTGTGTATGATTCGGATTTTTTAATGTAACTTTAACAATTTTTCAGTCATATTGTTACAATGTTTGCAGTGTGGCAGTTTATAGTGATGTCTAGCACTGGGGCATCATTCCACAGACATGCAGCATGATATCCCACCCAGTCACATTATCCTGACACCAGACTGGCCAGTCCTAATACTAACTTCTTAATGCCGAGCGCCAAGCGAGGCAGCTCTTAGTACCATTTTTTAAAGTCTTTGGTATGACTCTGCCGGGGATTGAACCCACAACCTCCTGCATCTGAGGCAGACACTCTAACCACTAGGCCACTGGAGCAGTCGGCTGTTGTGGGAGTAGTGTGGTTGCTACACCATTGGCTAGAGACAAAGTCCACAACCTGTGAAAAATATGCATTGATAAAAATAAAAAAAGTAATTTTAATTAACAATACTGTACCAACTTTATATTTTAATTGGTAGAATTTATGATGAATTCTGGTGGATTGTGACGTTGACTGTATCGCAGTGAATAAAATACATATATGTGACCACCTAGTGGTGGCTAGCAGCAGTAATCTTCCCTTTTATATATGATGTATTGACAAGAAAGACACAAGTATTTTTCTCTCTGGGAGGGCTGGATTCAAGAGGTAGCCGAGTTTATTTTCCAAAGTTAATGTGGAGAAACACTATGCACAGTGAATGTCTATTATGTTTTGTTCCGAAAAAAAAAAAATGCCTGTGTATGTACATACATTATTGGGTTTGCAGCAAGAAAATGGAACACCACAGGCCTCTCTCCCTGGGGATGAGCAGTTAAAGTATATGTTGTATTCCCAGCTCCTGAAACTGTCATCACCACAACAATATAGCTGAAAATAGGAATTGTTACATTTGACAAATGTTGAAATCTGGAGATTATTTTCATGCTATGTTAGCTTAAAAACTTGCGGGGCCCCGAGTGGCCGAGTGGTCTAAAGCGCTTTCCATTATGGATCACTGCCATCTCACCTCTGTCTGCGTGGGTTCGAGTCTAGGATTCGGCAAATGTGGATATGTGAGAAAGCTTGCCAGTAGCTTCTCGTGATTCGGTGGTTCTTTCCGGGGATTTCCCGGTTTCTTCCTCCATCATTAATACTGGCCACCATGTATAGCCTATCGTGTGCTGAAAAATGGCGTTAAGCCCCACAACAACAACAACAACAACATACCTTTCGCCAGTCCCATTATGCACTCTTTTTTACCAACTGCCCACACCTGGTGAATAGATCAAAGTTTTGCAAATCTATAAACCAATTTAAAGTTAAAAATGAAAGTTGTAAAAATGTACTTACACAATATGTTTAAAATGATGGACTTCAGTAAAGATCAGTAACACATGACAACCACCAAAACCAAAATACTTTGCAAAAAATAATTTGCCAACTCTGAAAATGCTGTGAAGCAATTATTTTTTGTGGATAACAATTTTCATGGATTTCACGGTTGCCACCAACAACGAATTAAAAATCCCAACAAAACTGACATTTTTAAGCAATATTCTCTTGATGGGATTGATGCTCCACTGGCAGAAAAGAAAACATCGGAATCCTTACGACCATTTTCTTTTATTCTTTATGACTCATCTTGTATACAGTTTTAAATGAAATTATATATATATATATATATATATATATATATATATATATATATATATATATATATATATATATATATATATATATATATATATATATATATAATCAAATGTGTCTACAACAGTCACCCATGGAAAAAGCAAAAGTGGACTCTGAAGGCAGGTACAGCTCTCCAACTTAGTTCAAGACGTTAAGACATGCATTATGAACAGAATAGTATTATCGTTATTTTGCATGTATTATTATTAGCAGCAGAAGTATGCTACCAAGACATGTGTATTTTGTTTAGCTATTTAGCAACAATTAAGAAAACTACAACTGTGTACATGCACTCATTTATCTCTCTCAATCTCTCTCTCTCACACACACACACACACACACACACACACATATGCAAACACTTGTATCCCATTATCAGTTGGAATGGATCCTAAATAAAATTACTCATTGACAGCTTACCAGTAATGGTAAAACACACAACTGACTTTTTGAAATGTGTCTTTACACCTTAAACAATTGATGGATTAAGCGGTTGCTCAAAATCACTTAGATCAAAAGACAGTTGGCTTTTATTTGCAACTTTTGATGATTAGTGATATGAAAAAAGCTTCCTAGGGCTACTGTTATTAGCACTTAAAAGATTACTCCTAGTTTCCTCTGACCTTTCTCACCCCATTTTTGATATTTAGATATTTATGTTGGGGTGCAGGGTGAGAGTCATTTGCCCATCAAAAAGTTGAAATTCACCACCACAAATCCATGTTCATCTGGCAGAGAACACATATCAGTGTGATAGTCACATGATAAAACAAAACCATCGCAGACATATGCTCCATTCTTGATGAATCTGATTTTCTCCAAATTGCTGTGACAGCGAAATGTTTCTGGTCATTGTTCTTGGAATAAAAATGTTGAGAATTATGTGTCCTTTTGTTCTTTTAAAATCAGTATGTGACTTTCATTTAATATTTTAGAATTTTTGTATGACATTGGAAAGGGATTTATTGTTGATCTCATAACTACATGGGCATGTAGGTTGCAAGATTTGTGTAGTCATGTGACTAGCAGTGCTAAAGACGAGTACTAGGTCAAATTTCATCAATGCTGTAATTTCGTCTCATCTGGAAGCGAATTAAAGGCATAACAATTATAATACTCGCAAATTTCTCAGAAATTAAATAATTTGCCTATTGATTTCATGCAGATATGACTCGATCTAACATTGTTTAAGTTTGCTAGGCCTGCTGATAAGCAGCAACCCTATTCCACCAGCGCAGGGAGGTGGCAAATTCCAATTTTTTTTTATAGGCAACTGACTCAGACCCTACACACCAACATAAATATCCAAATATTATAACCAGGGTGGGAAGAGTCAGAGGAGACTTGGATTACTAAACCGCAAGGGGTATCACTAGTGCAATATACCTTGCTTTAGAAGCCAACATCTTGACTCCTTAGAATTTCACTGGATTACGAAGTACAATCCAATAAAAAATGTTTAAACATTGCTTCAGGTAATATACTGTTATATATCCCATGTCTTGCTCATCAAACAACAAAAAGTTTAATTTGCATACATGGAACAGTCACTGCTGATAAGCTCCAGTGACAGCGTAAGGCAGGGTGAAACCACTGCATGGTTAAAAAACACATGGCCGCTGACCGTGAATGACAGGTGACCGCTGATTACATGACATTTATATAGGAAATTTGCCAGATGGAAATTAGAATGGCTGTTGTGACCAGATGACCGCTGAACTCAGGTGACAGCTAAGACAGGTTTGACTGTATATATGATAAGAAATGTATGGTGCAAGTTCTTAACATTGCCATACTCTTTAATTACATATAACTGACAGTGGCATAGCTACCATAGACATATGCATAAATGCATGCAAATAAGTGAGAGATGTCCAAAACCTTACCACAACTCAATCCCCAGATCAAAAGATCTTTAGAAAATGCTTGCTATGACAGTCATATTCTATGTCAGATCTGCACCATATTCATTTAGGTCCAACTAAACATCATAAGATGTGTTCTGGAGAAAACTTCATCCTCATGCTGATACGACCACTCTGGTTGATATGGCCATCCTGACGGCCGCCATAATGGCCATATTGGATGTCAGACCAGTCATTTTCATTCGAGACCAATTAGACACCAAAAAAATTTTTCCAGTGAAAAT
The DNA here is from genome assembly GCA_016617855.1 of Megalonaias nervosa. NCBI lineage: Eukaryota > Metazoa > Mollusca > Bivalvia > Unionida > Unionidae > Megalonaias > Megalonaias nervosa. The sequence goes on from JAECUM010002166.1 coordinate 31,335, forward strand.
CATATTTATAAGACTTTCCACTATTGCTGTCATGGCAGCCATCTTGAAAATCTTGTTATTGCTACTCGTATTGCAATTACAAGATTTTCAAGATGGCTGCCATGATGGCAATAGTGGGTGTCAGATCAGCTGCGTTTTCATCAAGGACCAGCATGAAATTCGGATGAATGTGTGTGTAGTTTCATGGACATACCTGAAGAAGTTTTTGAGGAGCACAAGAAGTTTTCTTGTGAAAACCCCATGTTGCTATAACTTTGCCTTCATCATGAGTAGTGATAACAAAACTTTCATATCCTGTCATGGTGGCCATACAGGATAATAGATCAGCATGATTTTTAATCATGACCAACTGGATATCATAAAAAGTCTTTTAGTGAAAACCCATGCTGATATGACCATCTATTCTGGAGGAGTGGCTACAACAATGAGCCAATGCAGTAGCCATATTGGATGTCCAAACGGCGCTGTTTTAATTTATTTAACTAGACATTATAAGAAGTCTTGCGGAGAAAACCCCCATGTCAATATGACTTTCTGTTCAGAAGGAGTACTGATAAGATTTTTAAGATGGCCAATGTAGTGACCATACTGCACATCAGACCAGCGCCATTTTCATTTAGGCCCAACTAGACATCATAAGAAGTCTTGCTGTGACCAGCAGAGCTAAATAAAAACATGAAAACTGAAACCCACAAAAATAAAAGAATTCAAAGAATCATATGGAATGAACTCGTAAAAAATACTTAATTAGCAATCAATTTAAATGATCTTAACACTGAAACATGTGAATAGCGTTTTGATTTCATAAGTTTAGTACCCATGGTAGTTTTTTCTTTTTTTTAAAATTATATTGTTTCATAGAATTGATTTTTGTGAAATCCAGTTTCAAAAATATTTCATCATAATATATATGTAGCCTTTTCATTTTGATACAGGTACTTGTCATGACTTGAATATAGAATTTTTATAACTGCATTGTAAAATCCCTTCTTTGTCTTGAGCACCATAGTTGACAATAGTTTACTGTAATTGTGTAACCCTCATAAAATAAATATTATTGTTATTATTATGGGTACTAACACATGGATTGGCAGAACCAATTATTTCTCAAAGCTTCTCTGAAAGGGAATGAAATTATCACTTTATTATAATTTTGTGTTGAAACCATCTTTGATATTCATCAGCTATAACAAGATTTTCACATCAGCCGCTGTGGTTAACATAAAAGAATTATGAAGTTTTTCAAATTTTGCAATCTGGTTTGGTATAATAATCTTACATTCTGGAATCTTATGGAATATTGTCATCAAATGAGCAAGAGACTCAAGTGGATTTAATACTGTTTACCTGGGTACTTGACATGCATTGTGTGTGTGTGTGTGTGTGTTTTGGATTTTTAATGTCGCTTTAACAATTTTTCAGTCGCATCAATATGATGTCCCACCCCGTCACATTATCCTGACATCAGGCTGGCCAGTCCAAACACTAACCTCTTGATGTTGAGCGCCTAGCGAGACAGCTGTTAGTACCATTTTATAAGTCTTTGGTATGACTCTGCCGGGGTTCAAACCTGCAAGCTCCCGCATCTGAGGCAGACGCTCTAAGCACTAGGCCACTGGAGTGTGTTATGTATATGTAATTTAATTACTTGTGTATTAGTTTAAAATTCTTTTTTACTTTATTTTTGTTTCATTACATTTTATTGTAATGATAATTTTCATGGGATTTGACTATTTTCGGAAAATTCAGTCTTTTGTTTTGATCTGATTAGAATGCAAATGTGTTGCTTTATTACTATTTTTAGCTCACCTTGGTTGAGAGATTTGTAAACACTAAGCGAAAATGATTGGTTATTACCAAGGTCATGTTTGGCCCACGTGTTACCTAAGTTATAAACAGCCTTTTTGATTATTCATTGCCAGCATGAGAATCTGATTTTTAGATGGGGCTATTCTAGGCTACATGCTAAATAGCATTTTTTTTACTGTGCTGTTCCAATTAGTGATTATGTAGCCCTGTCACGTGAGCCACCACGTGATCCACCATCTGATCTAAAATCGTAGGTTAAAACAGACCTTTTCTAGTGGATTTGATCAGTCGTATTCTACACCTTTAGAGCTCAAGGTGTTTTGTTTTTTTTATGTTGATGCCAACTGATTTAGACTTCTATTTTTTGGATTTAATAATTTATATTCTCTGGAAAACATACAAGCTTCTTTATAAAAATTCTTGGACAAAGACATTTAGTGGAAATTTATTCTGGAATTCTAAACTGTAACATTTTAAATTGTGATTCATCAAGGAACTTTTGCCATCAGTATGACGACCTCATCTGACGTCATCGCCTTCCATATTGGAACTTCATTGAGATTCAAACTTGGATTCAATTAGAACTTTTTAGTGATTGGACTTACATTTTTGAATTCTAGGATTAATTTCTGGATTATATTCACAAACCTACTTCATATTTTTACCTTGTTTTCTAGGGAAATAAATTATTTTGTTAAAACTTACAAAGCTTGTTGGCTTCACTCTTTTCTATTGTTACTTTTGTACAAGCCTACACGTAACAAGTGATCTACTTGACATGCAAGATTGTGTATGCAAATTAAAAATTCACAAAGAAGTATTCAAACTGTAGCTTGAAGCACATAGGTGTTACATGGTCTCTTAATGCTGGTGTCATTGTTTTTTCTCTAGACCTAAGATGTTTAAATAAGGTTTATATTTAGCTATTTAAAACAAACTGGCTAATTCTTTTTAAAGACAATTATTACTCAGGTATATAATACAAATCCAAAATGTATAGTAAAACAAAAATTAAAAGGCAACAATTTTGTTCAAAACATACTGTTTAGAATTACACCCTCCCTCGATAACTCGCGCCCTGATAACTCGCAAACCCACTTATAACGCGGAGTCAGGTGTGGATCCCATTTTTTAAACCAGAAAATACCCCAAAAATTGATCCCTATTTTTGAACTTGAAAATAATCGCAATCAAAATTAGTAACGAAAACTTTGATATATTGCTCGTTTTATCGTCGAAAACGGTAGATAGGACCTGAAATTTTAATCAACATTATGAAATATCAAATTTAAAAATAAGTCATACAATTTTTTTACATTTTCTTTCCAAACGGTAGTACACCGCAATTAACGATATGTAAGGAAATTTCGATCAATGAAAATGTCACTTATGCAGAGTGGAGGCAGTACTTTAATGAATAAATACCAGTTAAATCATTTGTTTAAAAATCAATTGAAATTTATGTTTTAGTACTATCTTTTAGTTCCTTTTAAGTGTAATCATCATAAATACAATGTGTTCTCTTGTAATTAAACGTAAAACGTGCCAATCTGCCAATCTACCGTAACAGCTATGTCCGCGAGCGTTTCTCTGAGAACCTAATTAGGTGCCGACCGTGTTTTGATAACTGATTTGTGGAAGTATTTGTTGTTTGTTGCACTGAATTAAAAGCTGGCCTCCTTTGTGTTATCACGTTAATTATGTCTTTTGAATCAAATAAAAGAGGTGGAATAAAAGAAAAGTTAAAAGGCACAAAAATCCTACAAATTTAAAATCTAGCGGCCCCGGTCGTATGTCGGGTGAACTCACTTCATTTGATCAATCACTGTTATAAATGTTATTGTGTATGTAACATAAACTACCTTAAATTAACAGACTCATTGGTAACTGTGATCAAAGATAACCAAGCGAAATGAATACTTCATAAAATAAAGAGCTTGGTTTCACAGATACGGACCATTGTGGGCAAGCGAGTTTCAGAGAATTTTTGAACTGGCACTTAGAGATATCCTCAAGGATGATAAGAAGTTTCATTATTACTTTCAATGAAATTATGACATCAATACTGTACTAACTGAACAATACAAAAATTGAAATTCGATGTAGACGATTGTCTCAAGAAATAAATTTCGCGTGTTTTTGAAGAAAAGGAATCTTGTTTGGTGGTGTATGGACAGTTAGTCTAGTATCCTGCTCTTTTGACTCCCAAGTTGGCAGGATACCATTAAATACCACTCCGGGAACCAGACTCATCAAGAACACAAAAAGCAGTGACGTAATACACAGATGTTTTGCGTACATGTGATGGTTGTTGAAACCAGTGGAACAATCTTTCACATGTTGGACATTTTTAAGATAAATGTTATTTAAACAGAATAACGAGCAACTTTATTAGAAAAAGCGTGTTATTAAAAATTATTATCGATGTGATTGTAAAATGAGCATTCAGTCATTAAACGGCCCAGTTCCCTAACCCCACCCCCACTCCTTTGTTTTCTCTATATCTAAGCAAATTTTTCAACTTTTGGAGGTCCCTCGGTAACTCACGCCCTCGCTTATAGCGCGGTCTTTGTTTGTGGACCCTGTTGTGCACGAGTTATCGAGGGAGAGGTGTACATTGATAAAGCTTTTATTCACTTTGCCAAACAACATATTTCAAAAGCGTCAGTTTTTAAATTTTTTTAAACAAAAGATATTTTATTAACTGTACACTAGATTCAAGCTGTAAATTGTTTCTGTTGACTTAATTTTAGGTACAAATTCATAAGCTTTTATGGTTCTTGTTATCATGTTAAGTGTACTAAAATACTAGACTTTATATTCAGAGATTAGTTTTAGTCCATGCCACTAAGTATCTCTATATTATTAAAACAATATACAAGGCATCCACAAATCAGTTCCTGCAAAATTTCAGCTTTTATCTAGAAAAGTGACAAATATACTGTGCAGGTAGGTAAGGTTATGATGAATAGCTAATTGAATCCTTTTTATTAGTCGATTTTTATTCTTGTGCATCTTTCAGAAAACAATATAATCAGTTATAATGGACAGACAGACACCCATATATGTATACAAACCCAGTCTTGTTGTATCCAGTCAACCAAATTTTGGAAATCTGGATCTTCTCTGTAGTTCACGATCATCTTCCTCACCTGAGATTTAATTTCTTGATGTACCTGGAAAAGGTATTTAAATATGATCAGTTTTTTCTACCCCAGGTCATCATAAATTTCCAATTTTATTTTTTGTCCCCACCCCCATCCTTCATTCAAAATTTTAAACCATTGCCATCTACTCAACATTCTGAATCATACCAAATATGACAGCCCTTCTTCAATCGACATAGCTCATGCAACAAAGAGTTAATATTGCCTATTTAAATTTGACTTTTGATCCCACCCTTTTCACTGCAGGAGGCTCCATTCTGGATATGAAACTTTCGTGCCAAATACTCATCCTTGTAAAAATATCAACTCAACAGGGCCACTCCCCTTTAATTGGTGCAGATGGAGTTTTGGCTAAAATGTAACACTGATGGATGAGCAGACAGGTGGACAGATATATGGACACATGGATGGAAGCATCGACCTAAAAATTAATTCCATTAACAACACTATTACAAAATGATGATAAAAGTTGAACTGAAAGAAAGTATTCCAAATATTAACACAAATAGATGTATATGACTATAAATGATAAATATTAAATGCTTACCCATTCTTTATATACAAATCCAAGGATGCCCATCACAAGCTCTACAAAGAATATCAGCCCAACAAATATACAAAACTGAAATGAAAAAGGTAAATGTTGAGATACTTTGCGATCTATATTAACCACAAGGGTTGCATGAAACATTATCAAGGGTTGAAAATTCTGCATGTCCAAGGTCCACAATCTGCATTTTTTACTTTCCAGATCCAGGAATTTTTACCTTACTAAATGTCTGGTTGAATGAACCAAGCAAATGAATGGACCAAGCAAATGAAGCTATAGGCAGAAATGAGAAATAACAGAGTGGGATTGAAATACAACATATATTTTCCATTTTAACTTTACAGAATAATATGTACAATATCACGTGCATATGCATCGTGGGGCTCAAATGAAATATAAACCAGATGCCATAGGACTAGACTCAGCATCAGTTGATTTTGAAGTCCAAAGACCCGGTGATCAATAACAAAAATATATGCCTTTGATTATGTCTTGATGTGAGATGCACTCATATGTACTTTCAGTGATTATTGCCAAACAAAAACTTCAATGCAACTAATTATCTATGTTGATGCTTCAGTTGCCATCACTGCCAAGAAGTAATGCCCATCACTGGCAAATGGCTAACACAACAACACAATGACAGGAAGTTGTATAAAATATGTTACATACAAGAATACAGTGAATGGTATCCTTAAATTCTTATGCCCTGTTTAAGCAATGCAGTCCTAAACAAACTTTACTGTTCAGAAACCACTTTTTCCTCCATAGATTTACACTGATCATGTATCTCTAGACCCCACAATCCGTTTTTTCTTACAAGGCATCCACAAAGCTTGGTCAAGAAACTTTAATAAAAGTTATTGTGCAAAGCCCAATTTCCTTTGTGTCACAATAACCATTTGACCCCAAGATCAATAAGCCTGTTCCTTACCCAAGTGCAAGCCTTCTACAATCACTGTTCAAGGTACTAGTATTATGCAAAATCCCCTTTTCTTCTTTCAGTCAAAGTGATCTTGATGCTGGACCCAATGTCAACACTTCTTTCTTACTTGAAGTACCCACATATTTTGCTGAAGGTACATGATCAATAAATGAAATGATACATAATCCATTTTTCATTTTTAATTTTTCAATCCCAGTGACAATGAATTTTGACAATTTTGATGCCAATTAAATAGGCTTATGTTATTCCAAGTGGAAACCAACCAAAACACTGAATCTGGGTCTGTGATGTAGAAATAAAGTTAGTGTGCTGAAACTATTTTTCTTCTTTCAGTTATGTTGGCCTTCACCTTTGACTTTTTGATCTCAAATCAACAAGCTTCTTTTTTTATCCTAAATGCAAGCCATCAGCAAAGTTTGGTAAAGGCAGACAGTGTATAATAAAGTCACTGTGTGGAAATGAAAAAAGGTAACAGATATGGTGTATATCGATGAACAGACTGACATCATAATATATGCTTCTTAATACATTATTCGGCGTTGTGGCAGGCATATAAAAATAACTTATAATAAATCCTGCATAATCTGAAGCTGCAGTGCAGTGGTTTCCCAGTCAACAAGGGCAACCTCTCATCAGAGTTCCAACATAAAATGGTACTTTATACAACCATCCCCCTCTTGACAGACCATCCATTTTATTAGGCAACCTTTGTAGTCACTGATTGGGTGGCCCATATGATGGCTACCACTGCACAAATACAATGCATCAGAATGTTTTTACATTCAAAATAAAATTAAAACGTGTCTTCTTTAAAATAATGCACAATAACTTGATAAAATAAGTATTACAAGTTCCCTTGTGAGCATGATTAGTCACCAGGTCATGAGCAGCATGTTTTACATTCTGCATACTATTTATCTCCCTTTAGAATGCCAAAATGAAGACCAACAATAATCAAAATATGATACACATGATACTAGATTTTTACATGGTATTAAAAAGGCTTAATGCCTTCAGGGCTTTACTTATCAGCTGGAAGCCAGGTGATTTACATGGCTACTTTTACTTTACACCCAGCTACTTTTAAAAATAAACTACATCCCACTGGGGGAGGTCCCCCAAATCCCCAGCCTACTTTGGCAACTCACCCTCCAACTTTAAATCTAATAGAAGGCCCTGTGCATGAATATATAAGATTCTGACAACATGCATACTAAACCAACATTTACTTGGCTAATCTTAATTACGAGTGGACTACATATAGCTGTATGTGCCATTTTGACCTTATCACCAGTCTGTTGACATGTGCATTATATGATGAACAACATACTGGAAAATACCCAAGCTTGATATTATCCTGCCTGCCAGACAGTACAGTGCATCAGTTGGCTGATTATTCATTAGAAGTGAAACAAAATAATCTCATGCCATCATCTAATTTTCAGGGGTCACGCTACCTGGCGAAGTGGGCGATTAAGTCGCCTAAAAAATGTAAACTTCGCCTTCTTCTGTTAGGAAAGCGAAAACGACTTCGCCCTACGATTTTTTTAGAGGTACATTGACAAATTAAACCTTTTGAGATGCCCCCTCGCCTTCGATAGGTTAATTCTAGTATTGTGTTGTAGCGAAAGGTATTCTTCAAGCCATCAGTAGCTAGGCCTAGTTTTGATATCAACTACGCTGACAAACTACCTCTTGCACATTCATAGGCATGTCTTTTGATAGCTGATTGACCATTAACCATTTCCAGAGTTGGCAACTAAGGCCCCCTATCACTACCCGATTTATGCATGTTATCCTTCGATGACAAAAATATACAAACTTGTGTTTCGGAACTTTAACAATAGTATGCATATAGCAATTTGTGTTTTAAGAATAAAATCGGTGATCTGGATATTTTAACTGCCTCTTGTACACTATTTCGTCATAAAATTAGTTTGAAACTGTAAGTGTACCAGTAACAGAAAAAATGGCGGACATCGCTATTTTCTGGGAAGTACCAGTTTATTAGATTGTCTGTTTTCATAAATCATCGAGCAAATATATACAGAAAAATATACAGTTCATAGAAAGCAAAGCCTTGGTATTGTGTTATTTAAGATTTAACTTTAAAATGTAATTATATAGGTCAGAAACGTATGAGAATGCTATGTTGTGGAATTCGCGAGAAGCGTTGTAAGGTCAAAGTTGTTTTCTGACGTGACTCGTATTTGTGAAAATACGGAAAAAGCTGCGAAACAGTTAATATTTAATCAATGCCTAAAATTAATACAAGTACGAAGACAAATAAATAAACCATAAATTTGTAATCCTATCATGGACTGTTGTAATGAAGCTGTATAAAGTGAGTGATGACATTACGAAAACCCATCCTTCTAAAAATAAATGCACTCACGTCTGTGTTGATTCGGTTGGAAGGAGGGTTTAGTTCGTATACCGACTATAAATGAGCCATGTTTGTAATTTTATGCATTTTAGTGTGTTTATGTATGAATAGTTAACGGTAATGTTTTATCCGCAACAAAGAGATGAGGACACTTGTGCATTTGCCCTCATGTACATGGTACAGGGGTTGTGTCAAACGCATTTAGAAATTTTTGAAAGGGGCATTATTGTGAACTTTTAAAAAGTATTTAAGAACAAAATAAATACAAAATTATATAATAAAAAAATGATTAAGGGTAGTTGATTAAGCATTTTTACCAACTTTCAATTACAATAATGTAACCTAGTTACTCAGTTAAATTTTGTTACAATGCAGTTTCTATTATTTTCTAATTTTAGAGTCATATGGCCAAAATAACTAAGAAAATTTTCTACTAAAACAAAGTATTGCTTAAATCCAGTGTTAAATGCAAATATGAATTGAAATAAGAGAACACTCATTATATCATATTATATATATATATATATATATATATATATATATATATATATATATATATATATTGCATTTCTTGCTTCGCATCCACTTCTCGCTGTTGAGCTCTCACTTCTCCCTGTTCTGCCCAAAAGGAGAAGTCACTTCTCCCTAAAATTCAAGTCTAGCTTGACCCCTGATTTTATGATTTTTGGCAAGGGAATGCAGCTGTAGTAATCTGTAAATCTTCAGTTTATTATAATGTTCAAAATGTTCTGCTAAACTACATAGAAACGTGTTGATACAAGGCAATCAACAGACCCCAACATTTGTCCTTTGCAAAAAGTCTGTTTTGTTTATTTGAATGGCACTTTTAACACATTATTGACTATATCATGGTGAGGAAATGGGAGCTAGCTACCGCTTAAGTGGCTTTCCCAAGAACACAGCAAGGCAACTGACCAGGCTTGTCTGGTTGCTTATTGAACATGCAACCCTTCAATAATTAGACACTCTACCAACTGAGCTATTATGGCTGCATTTGTAAGAAAGTGTAATTCATAAAGAGGATTACTATGTGGAGAAATGAAAAAAAGTTTTCCCGATTCACATGACAATTCCCTTGCCCAACTAGCCTGGATAACTAAAATCATCACTGGGCAAGTGAAATTTCTCTTACGGTAAGAAGCCCAATGTTTAAAAACCAAACCAAAGAGATATTTTAACCCTGAGACATTTTCCCAGCATCATCCTTGCCAGGCCATTTAAGTAAAACTGTAATTGTTTCTCCTGTAATATTGTCCTTAAAAACAGATGCTCTATATCTGAAAGTGTCCACTAAGGCAGGTCTCACAAAAAAATAATTTGCTTCAATTTTCATCAGAAATTAATTTATTATGTATCTCTTATTACATTAAATGTGAGGAGCTGTCTGCACTCACACTTGTAAGATACTTATAGGAAAATATAATAAAGAAAAAATTTAAATTTAGTAGATATAAGTAAACTGAAAACAAATGAAAAGATAATACATGTAAACTTTCTTTATGGTTTCAAAGAAGAGGTAAGAAAGCAGACTGAAACATCATGGGCTCTGCTTTTCTGATTTTTCAATCGATATTCAGGTTAATTCCTTTTACTTATCATGGCCCAATACAAAGAAGTAGCCTTAGAATATTAGCAAAACAATATCGATACTTACATGCTTATGTAGTGCCCCACCATCCTTATAAAGAAGTCACCCATCTTCTGAGGCCATATTTTCACTACAGAAGGGTAGCTTCACTATAGGTTCAATCATAATTTTTTTGGTAACATAAGAAGAAATCTTTCTACTGATCATCTCTGAATGAATGAAAGTGTAAAAAAAAGGTTGCAGATAGTGTTCTAATTGTACACATTTCATTAAGAAAACATTCATGTACCAAATTTATGGTTACTATCAAAGCTAATAATACTTACAAACAATAGAAGAGCTGTGTTTTCCCGCAAGGCACCTACACAGCCAGCAAAGCCAATAACAAACATAAGAAAGCCCACAATAATGAAGAGCAGGGCAGGATCCATGGGAATCTGGGTTATTTTGCCAATGTTGGTGAACATGTCTTTCTCTGTCCAGGCCCACAGACCTATGGCACAGATGGCCATCCCAATTAACTGGAATAAATATGGATCAAAAATAACTTAACTGTATGAACTTAGTATAGTAAAACCTGTCTAGAGAGACTATCCCATCTGCCAACAATATGTGGTCCCATAAGACAGGACAGGTGGTCTCTTGTTAGAGGTCAGTGCAATATATAGCACAGCTGCTACTTTCATGCAAACTCTAATCTTTCACAACATTAGACTTTCAAGTAAAGTTTTGGAAGTGGATCCAGGAATTTTATGACAGAGGTTTGAGTTCAAGAATGAGGTGGTTCGCTGTATTTAAAATGCAAACTTTCTGAAATTTTCAGTGAAAATTGGATACTTATATAGGAAAAGTTGGGGAGGGAGTTTGATTGAACCTCTCAAACTCCTTCTTTATCTGCTACTGTGTTTTACTACCCTTACTACTAATATAGTTTATGTAAGATTTAGATCACATTCTAACATTATCTGACATGTTGATAGTTCAAGGCCCAATATCCAAGTGTATATCTCAGTTTCATTCTTTCACTCTATTCTTTGATTTCTGCAACTTCCTACCAAAGTAACTGCTGTTGCCTCCCCAACATTACTTTGCTAACATTTCTTCCACCAACCCAGTGTGACATCACTATCTTAGTACTTGACTATACAACTAAAGTTATACAATGTAATATCTGTCAACTTTATTAAATAGAAAACAAAAGATTTTATATTCAAATTTTGTAATCATTTCCTGCTGTTTTAATTTTTTAACTACAAGCTTGGCATAATTTTTCATAAATGTCTTGCCAAAAATTCCAGTATATTCACATATCCCATTCTAAAATAATACATTTATGAAATTCTAGAAAAACTGAAACAACAGTAATGGACAACTTTGGCAAAGAGCAAACAAAAGAAAACACAAATGTGAGTCATATTTATGTTTGGATATCATCTGCAATCAATGTGTGTACCTGCAGATCTAGGTCAATCTAAGCAAAATTATCTATTATGTGTTTAAATATTTCTTTTGTGCTCACTTCATGCATACCATAATTCAATTTTTAACTTTAATTATGGTTTCTTTATGCCGAGTACTTGTGTACCAAATGCTATTTCTCTCTCCCTATCTTCCTTTCTCTTACACACACACACACACAAAGTGCACATACAGACATACAAACAAAGATGCAGTATTAAATCAAAATGCTTTGTTATAAAAATGTTTTAAGTGACAAAAATGCCAAAACGAAAAGTGGGATATCAAGGTAATAATCCTTTTGTACTTAATTAATAAGTTTATTAGTTATTTAAGTCATATAATACTGTCAGTCTTATTCAAAAAAGAAAAGACTAATCAAATTTGATCGATATCTGTAGCCAACAAAAACTGAAACTGTAAATATTAACAGTAGCAAGTTATGACTTCTTGAAATCATACTTGGGCATCCTTGACCCTTTCAAGTTAATTGTCACAGTTGTACAACCAAAAGGATTCAACTTCAGCGATTGAGATTCTGAACATTACATAGCCTATTCTTACTCCATCAAAATACTTTGGGTCCCCTAGTGCTTATTACATATATTATTATCACTATTATCCTATAGCACCATGAAATCATGATTGCCTCCAGTTGCCTTTGTAGCTAACTTCCTGCAGGACATAAACTTGTGCATTACACTAATTTTGTTTCTACCTTCATAGCCTCATTTATTCAAAAGATCAGTATTTATGAACATCATCCATTCAGTGTCATTTGCTGTGAGTCTTTATGGGAATATAATCCACTATTCAAGGTAATGCTCAAATTAGCTTTGGGTAAACTCCATGTCTTCCTGTGGAGTTGAGAGTAATGTGCACCAGGTGAATATAGCACAGCCAGTACCAGAATAGAATACCAGCATGCTTGGTCTACACTGCTAACTGCACTTTATACCTATATAAGAATAACATAGTCACACTTTATACCTATACAAGCATAACCTAGTCGATCAACTTTGTGCATAATGTATATTTATTTACTGGACATGAACAAAATGAATTTAGGTAGACATGAAAATCGGCCACTGGGTCCATCCTCTCTTTTTATCCCTGGGATTTGAGCCAAAGGGGCTTATATTTATTTTGGGGAATTTTATTTGGTGGGGGGCGGGGGGGAACAAATTAGGTCAGTATGGGGATATGTGCTTACAAACACTATCTTGTTATTGTTAACATGATCATAAGGTAAAAAAAAGAATTTGATTGTGCTACTGCCATCAATGAGTAGCATTCTTTCCATAATCTTTTGAAGTAGCTGGCTCAATTAAAAGCACATGCCCAAGTCAATGCAACAATATAATGAACAAGAGTCCCTTGAAGGGACTGATACTACTCTCTGAAAAGAATTTCCAAGATTTCAAGATAAGACCATTTCTTCTTTTTAACTGTTGTTTATTCAAATTATCTCTGATACTCTTTAGTGACTTGATTTTCAACTTTGCCACTGTGGCAGCCATACTGGATGTAAGAGTGGCACCAATAATGATGATTATTATTTAGGTCAAACAAGACACCATTAGAAAACTTCTGGTGAAAAAAATACAGTGCCAACATGATCATCCATTCAGAAGAATCTGTTACAAGACTTTAATATGTTCATTGTGGAAGCCATACTGGATGTCTGTGGGGCACCATTTATATTTAGGACCAACTAGATTATCATAAGAAGTCTTTTGGTGATAAGCCTATGTTGATATGACCATTATAGGTGGAGTAGCAATAACAAGATTTTCAAGATGCCCGTCATGCCCATCTGGGTGGTCATATCAGATGTCAGACTGGCATTATTCTAATTCAAGATCAACCAGACAGTGTATGTTTTTCTGTTGAAAACCCAATGTAAAACTTTCCATGTAGAAGTAGTAGCAATAACAAGATTTTCAAGAAGGTTACCATGGCGGCCAAACTTTAGCTTTGACTGGTACCATTTCATTCAGAATTACCTTGATATCACAATTATTCTTCTGGTGAAAACCTCATGTCAATATGAATTTCCATTTAAGAGTAAAGCTGTCAAAATTTTCAAAATCTTCTATCTGGTACCCATCGACTGTAATGATCAGTTACCCTGGTACCTGATCAAATGGAAATTGTATTCAATGTGTACAAACCTTAAGTTAAGTCTGCATTATTTTTAATTCCCACTATCTGATAAATATCACTACCTAATGTCATCTGCTACAAAGTCCAAGAATTCATCCACACTGATAAAGTTCTGAAACTCTCCATCATTGTCTAGTAAATTGTCATGGTCTAGTCATCATAAATATCATCCAACTCCCTCTCCTTGGCCTCACTGTCAAATGCGGATGTTTACTTAGAGACTGAACCTGTGCTTTGTTAAGTAACACTTTGATCATACAGTTTATGAAATCTTTTAAAGGCTGCAACTGGACACATCAGAGTGGCAAGATCAACAATCACCCTTTGTTACTTGCTACTGTACCACACTTGTGGTGCAATCAAATAGCTGTCACATGGGAAAACAAATTATGGGATTAATGACAATTATTTGCTGGAAGAGTCAGGCCTCTGCTTGGCACTGATCAAGTACATGTACATGTATTCATGGCTCAGTAAAAGGGATTGTAAACTTGAAAATAAAGTGAGTGCTGCCTTCATATGCACTGGCAGAAAACTTGTATACAGTAAATGGGTACCCTATGTCTCATTTTACTACCCAGGTTATTATCAATTGGCTGGTACCTATTAGCCTGATACCTGTTGGCATCTTTATTTAAGAGTAGCAATAATAAGACTTTCAAGATGACTGCCATGGTTGCCATACTGGATGTCAAATTGGCACCATTTTTGTCTAGAAAGAACTTGACATTTTAAAAAGTTTTTAGGTGAAAACCCAATGTTGATATGTTTGATTTGGTTTGGTGCTTTATGGTACTGCAACACGAGTAGGTTATTTAGTGTCACTGCAATTGGAGAAAAGTGCCTTGCCCAAGGATAATGTAGCTGAAACAGGCTGGTCCAATGGTAGAATTCCAATCTGCATCCTTTCAATAGTGAGTTAGGCATGCTAACCACTGAGACACTGCAGCTCCCCAATGTTGATATGACTTTCCACCTAGGAGTAGTGAAAAAATTTCAAGATTGCCATGGTGGTGGCCATTTTGGATATCAGACTAGCACAGTTTTATCCAAGATCATCTAGATACCTTAACTCTACTGGTCAAAACCCTTTGTTGGTGACTTTCCACTCAGGAAGAGTAGCAATAACAAGATTTTGAAGATAGCAGCTGTGCTAATCATATTTGTTGTCAGATTCACACCATTTTCACATAACCAGACCTCATAAAAAGGTTTTAGTGAATTAGACATCATAAGAAGTCTTCTGCTGAAAACACGATGCAAACAGGGCTTTCTGTTCAGAAGAAGTAACAATAACAATATTTTTAAGATGTCTGACATGGTGGCTATATTAGACATCAGATTGGCACTATGTATATCTATTTTGGAAAAACTAGATATCATAAGAAGTAGTTCAGTCAAAACCCCAAACATGAAGAGTAGCTTTAACAAGATGTTCAAGATGGCTGATTTTATGGCCATACTGGATGTATGAGCAGCACCATTTTCATTCTGGACCAACTAAACCTTGGGATGAACTTGTGTATAAAGTTTCATGGCAATCCTCCAAGTAGTTTACGATGAGTAGCAATAATAAACTTGTGTTAATGGAAAGATGAATTTGGACAACCAAATATGGACCACAGGCAGTCCTACAAGTTCTTCTGGTATATGACCAGCGTAGCTGAAATACCAACAATTATTTATAGATTCTCTCAAGGATATTGCAACAAAATTAAGTATCCATTTAGAAGACAAGAAATATACACAAAAAAACATGAAACAAAGAGAAAGGAAAATAATAGGGCCTTCAAGGGAACCCACGATAAGATCAAGAGGAGTAGCAACAACAAGACTTTCTTTTCAGACTGGCATCATATCTTTTAGGATAAACCATAGAAGTCACATGGTGAAAACTCCATGCTGTTATGACTTTCAATTTAGGAGGAACAGTGGTAACAAGATTTTCAAGATGGAAGCCATGGGATACCATTTTCAATTTGGAGCAAGCAGACATCTAAGAAACCTTTCAGTTAACACCCATTGCTGAAATGTTCAAACATTCAGGAGCAGCAGAATACAAGATGTTCAAGATTGTCACTATGGTAGCCATACTTGAGGTCGTTACCATTTTCATTTGGGGCCAACTAAATCTTGGGATCAATGTGCATGAATTGTTTCATTGCAATCCTCTAAGCATTACAATGTTTTCATGGCAATCCTCCAAATAGGATGGATGTTTTGACAACAGGCCCTCCTATGGCCAGTAGAGCTAAAAATGGGAAAATTTTTTACTGGAAATATATAGTCCAATATATGGTATAAACTGCACTCTATTAAAAAGTCAAACAGGATCAAGGAGGAAACCTCCCTGGTCAAAGAGACTGTGTCCGTTAGTCACCTCTTATGATATGTTGGAGGATGTAATTATGCACCCAGGCACCAACAGTGGATATGAAAATTATGGAATTGATAAATGCGACATTTTGTTCCGGTTATGTAATGTTTCCACAACCACTTGTTCTCAACAAAACTGAGAAATAAATTTGTACAGCCAGGTGCCCTTTACTGGGACTTTTCTTGGAAAAGCTGGATTGAGCCCATAATTTTGGTGAAGAACTGAACAGACTGAAAAGAACAATTTCAGGAGTAAATTCCTAAAATCATAAATTCTGCATGATTTTTGAGATCTTTTTGTTGTCACTCAGGCCCAAATTTTACCACTAAAATGGTTCATCATCATCTATGTGTCTTTGTATGAAATGCAATAAATGTGTTTTGATTTAATTTTTTTTACCACTCCATTTATTGATACACAAAAGGCCTAAATGTAAGAATGGCAGAATGAAAAATATACAGTCTCATTAAATAGGTTAATAGATAATTAAACTACACAAAACAAACATGTTTTTCTACTTTTCACTGTTATACAACTTATTCTGGATATGTGCAAAGATGTTCCTCAGTTATGTGATTATACTATTATGTCACACAGGTATAATAATTACAATAAGAATGACTCTGGTCAGTTATGGTGCTTGTTATAATCATTTAAAAACAGTCAGACTACACCCACTGAATCAGATTCTACAGCATGTTCTGGGGAGATTTTCTGAAACAGGTCTTAAAATATTCTGCTATTTTATCCATAACTGTATGACCTTCTTATTTACAAGTGATGAGAAAATAGTCCCAACTGTCCATGTTTATCATGTAAATCTGCATACGAATGAAAATATATTGATATTTTTTACAATGGCTGGCAGACCATCATTTTAGCACTTGGTCAGCAGATTTAATCAGTCTCAAAATCACTGATATCAGCATACTTGTCAGTATTTTATCGTAACTACGCCTAAGGCAAGTTAACCATCTACCTAGTCCTACCATGTAAAACCCATCAGGATGATAGCACTTAAACAACAACATGTGCTATGTCTTACACTGTAGGACTAACCATATATCTAGACATGTCCCAATTCCAGAATGTATAGGGAACATTGCTGTGACGTCATAGGGCATGATCATGTGGGGGGGGTCCCCAGTCTGGTTGGCAGAAAGACCATAGGCTTACTCCACATTCAAGTGAATACACTTTCTTACCAGAATATATATATATATATATATATATATATATATATGTATGTATAGATAGATAGATAGATAGAGAGAGAGAGATATACCACTGTTTAACAGTGAAATTTATTGCAGTAATCATTGATCACGATAGGTCTTTATACAAAGACATGCAATTAAAGCACTTCAAAACCAATATACCCACCCAGATAAGAAAAAGTTTCCACGATGGAACCATGATAAGTTGTATCGTTTTGTCGTTGATAATGAGTAAAACAACATTAAACAATTCTCTCTCCAGCTGTTTATGCACATAATCTTTTATCAACAAAGAAAATGTAAAGTTCAATGATAAAACCTGACAACAACGTGCATCACCTTCTCCTTATTCTGCATCATGGGTTTATGATGATGATGACGACGACGAGAAACGGATAATTGTCCATAGCTATTACATGCAAAGGAAACGAGGTTAGCCAAGTTTCCGTTTGATGAAAATTTATGCGAGTGGCATATCATTGATACATCATTCATACTGTACAAATATTTTATTTACACCACATGCAAATACAACTATTTGCCCTTTGAACGGAAAGCAGAAAGGATTGCGATGAAATTGTGTATCCTGTTAAATTCATTTAGAAAACGGGGATCATTTATACTCACTAATGATTAATGAGTGGAAATGCATCATTAATCTATAGACCTAGAATTAACAGCACGCAGTTCCAATGTTTATATATGTGTATTATTGCACATGGGCGGATCAAAATTTGATATGCCAATAGTATACCAATGGTGTATCAAATTGCTTGATACTAAAACTGTAAAAGTCATGTTATTTTTAATATATATATATATATATATATATATATATATATATATATATATATATATATATATATAAGGAAAGTGACAGTCTTAATGACCTAAATTATATACCCAACATCAGTATCGGGTATACAATTAACACTGCCTACTCAATGGCTTAAGCTGATATATAGTCATCATCCTTCGTCGCCATGGTGGTTCTGCCAACCAGAACTCTGCCAACGCTTAGTTGTGACGTCATACAGGGAATCTCCGATGTTCCCTATATAAAACAGGCAAATCTGATTCAGTTCAATGTGTATAAAAGTGCAAGTTTTTCCTCTACATATTTGTCATAGTAAAATCTTTCTCTTTTATATTTTTAAATTTCAAATATGAATGAAGCTTACCCAAAACAAGACATTGAATCCGAACATCAGATATTTCACTACACAGTTGACTCTCGTATCACCTCCAGTGTGCCTTGAACTTGAATATCGAGGTTTCCTACTATTCGGCATTGTAGAAATGTCTAATTCCAAGCCTAAACAGTATCTTAAAAAGTAACAAAAACTGCCGAAACTCAACTGGTGATGTATATAAACCAATTAATGCTGCCGATCAAATAATGTCATTCCCTGAACAATGTAGCCTAGCTCAGCTTCAGCATCCAGATATCTTCATCCACGCCACGTTTCGCTTACTTCAACTACTAATACTAGCTTTTAGATGCCTCTATCATGTCACTTATTAAATGCATGCTTCTTGCATGCATTTGGTGTTTTTCAGATCTTCTTGCTCTATTGTCTGCCTTCGTTTTTCTGTCCCCAAGTTCATATTGCACGATCTAGCCTACATGTAATATGCTATTTACTGGGAAAATACCGGAAGTAATCCAAATAATATATGACGTCATCCAATATTATCACAAGAAAGTGCTCGTACATCAAGTATAATGAATACTGATAAAAAGAAAATAAGCAAGATTTATGAACAGTATGTTCCTATTTTGGGGGCTATCAGCTATGAAATATTTTCAACCAACATCATGCAACCGAGAAAATTCTCAGAGTAAGCAATTTTTGTTTCTGAAACGGTGTTGACGTAAATTTCAATTAAAGTGAATTTGGTCCAAATGTGATTTGGATATCCACAAACTTCACAAGTTCCGATGTTTTCTCAAAACCTCTTATCATGCGAGTGGAATAGGCCTAGTCCGATAAATCCCCACCCCCAAATCTGTGTTGATCCTGATGGACGAAAATTATTTATAGGCCGAGGATAGGCCTAATAGTCTTAGCCGTTATTTTAATTTTCACAAGTAATACTATTTTAAATATTAAAAAAGAAAATATATGTACACAGGCAAGATAAACCCATATTCAAACATGTACAGTTCATTTTAGCACTTAAAATAAATTTTTGTACGTATATAATTATTCACACGTAAAAATTGTTTGACATACGATAATACGGGTCTAAGTGAAACGTGTGCTTATACCAAAAAACTGTTTTACATGCCTGAAAAAAGTTTAAATATGTGAAATTATTTTTGATAAATATAAAGTCAAACTTTCAAATGTGTTCAAAATAATTTCGCAGTCTTCACAAGTGTGAAATATTGTTCTCACAATTTTATGTAAAATAACTGCAGTGTTTGTACGTACAGTACTCTTTCACATAAATAAAATAAATTATATGTTAAAAGGACTTGGAAATATATGAAATTAGGATATATAGCCTAGATAGATGGATAGAATTCTTGTTCATGTAATATTTCACTTATTGAAAAAATTCTTTTGTCCATGTTTAAAAAAGACCCATTTCAAATATACTGTATATGTTAAACTGAATTACATCCTTTATCAGTGTCTTTTCATTTCATAAGTCACAAGTAATGCAAAAAGAAAATGTAATCCATTACTTTTTAAAAAGCAACCTTTTCTTATGTATTTATAAAAAAATGTTACTTTTAGTAAAGTAATGCCTTAACAGGTAGTATAGTTTTTGGTAGAAAGTTGACTATTACACTACAGATGTAACACATTACTTTTTGAAAACATGTTAGCATATTTTGGCTAAAACATTAATGCATTACTTTTGTAAAAATAATTAGTGCATTATGTGTAGTAAAATAAACAATTTTGTTAATTTTTTTAATAAATATATTTCAACCAATTAACATTAAAACAACTCATTTGGTATACTCCAGCTCCAATATTTCATCACGAAGAAAAGGAATGTTCTGCAAGATAATAGCATTTGCAAAAACGCTTACAATTAAGCTGATCAGAGTCTGTCTAGAGTAGAAATTAATAGTAAATTAATGAAACAGATATACTGTGTAATGTTTGTAGGAATTCATCACCAAGAAATGTATGTTTTTCATGTCAGCAATAAAAACCTTGTAAAGCAGGTTTAAGCTAAGACCAGGTTTAAGATTATTCTAAGCACTCAGATGTAGTACAACACCAATACATGTTTGGATTTTCAGGAAAATGGAAGAGAGTGGGCACTACTCCCTTCTGGTGCAGTGTTCTTTACATATTTTCTTCTTCACATATTGTTAAACATGATGGATTCAATGGCGTCAGTACTACAGTAACCATGATGGATTAATTATGCCCCAGTAGTGGACTGAACATTGTGGTGTTATGTATTCTTCATTTGTATTGTGTGTTGGCTTGTGTGTGTGTGTGTGTGTGTGTGTTATGTGTTAATTGTGTGAGTAACCTTTATTGAGGGTAGGAGTTGGGCCTACACATCTAATATCATGTAGGGTAAACATATTTACACTGTACTCGGTTTGATGGAATAATGGTGAAAAGTTTTAAGGTTTAATACATAAGACTTTGACAACTTATACTGGGTCATACATCTGGTTGACTTCTCACTGCAAGTTCATTCAGGGATACTGATCCATGGGTTACTCATAACTCTGAATTTACCTGGCATGAAAATAGAGATTTATATATGCAACAGCCATTGGCTCGAGGGACCAACCATTTTATTTTTGGAGGGTACTTAGGATTTTTTTGGGAAAAAAAATGTCTTCCTTCCCCCTCCGAGATTGAAAAGTATATTCTTGCTCTCATTTGTAGAAAAAAGAACTCAAATTATATCCACTACAACTGTATATTAGTTGAAATTTTTTTTTATCTTTTGAGGTTAAAATTGCAAAATATATAATGGTTTGAAAGTAAACCTCAGGCACGCCCCCAGAAAATGAAATGATCAGCCCCTTAGGTTTTGGACAATAACTTGGAAACTGTTGAGATCCCTGCCCTTTACCTATTATATACACTTACTGGTCATGAAAAGTCAAATTCTTATGTGTAACTAACATTGGTTTTTGAGTCTTTTCTTTCTCCCTAATACCTGACCCTTAGGGCACAAGTTTTGGTAATGGGTACAGGTATGGCAGTTATATTGGGTTCATTATCAAGACCAAAAAATGGATGATCACTTATTGTTTTATTCGCAGGTAACAGAAATACCAGACAGCTTGTAGCTTCAACAAAGGACACTGGGTGTTGGCCAGATTTCATGGAATCTGAGCCTGTTAAATTAGACTTGTTATAAGAATCACTTACAGCATCACCTTGTAATGTTTGTTCTGAAAATTGCATACATCTTAATATTTTTATTTGACAAGTCACTTACTACGTGTTATTACTGGAAACACAACTATAATCACACAGGTGTGATTGAATGTCTGCCAGAACATTGAAACTGGTGACAGGTTATTCAACTGAACTTTATTTCTTTGTGCATATCAGACTTCTGTGGTCAATTTCAGAAGTTGACAAGTTACTACCTGTTCTCTCACATGGATATGTCATGCGCTATGTGGATCGAATCTCTCCAAGTCATTACTAAATACCATTGCTGTATGAGATTTCACAGTGGAATCACAGTATCTGTATCTTCAATTACAATCTCTTCTTTCTTTCAATCTTTAACACAGATATTCATGGTGGCTGTGAAATGAGGCTGGCCCAGAGCTCTATAACATTAATTAAATCTCTCTTTCTGATTCACTTTATTGGTGTTCTCTCTCTTTCATAAATTATTTAAATCCTGCAGCTTTGGTTGTAAGTGAATGTCTTGCAGGGTAGGGAGTGTTGTTCTAAGTTAATTCTTTCAAACTGTATCTGTTTTTCAATAGAGTAGACCAGTATGCTAAGGATTGCTTGGTTAGGATAGTTGCATTTTTTTGGCATCCCTTGTAGTATTTAAATACTACATTCATTAACATTAAACACTAGCCTCTCCATTAGAATTTCTTATTGGACTGCTCATTATGCCAGAATAACCATTATCTTTTGCAAAGAAAATAAATAAATGTAAGCCATAATGAGGACCAATGTCTGACCAGTTTCCATGTCTTGCAAAGATTGACTTAATATGAGTATTATGGCATTTGTAGTTGTAGTTTCTTGATTTAAATGAAACTTGAGAAATGCCAGTAGTCTGTTACAGAAAGATATTTTGGGCCTTTCACCTCAAACATGTCTGTGGCTACAATAGGTCGTGGCCTTTCTGGAAATGTTGATGGCAAATAATTAAGCTGTTTGACATATTCAGCTTTTGTGCTTGGTGCATTTGTGACAGTGTACAAGGTTTTAAAGTTGTTTACTCAAGCCTTTCCAACAAACTGTGGAAGATGCATGTTCTCTACATTTTACAATTATCTGATGACCTTTGCAAATTCTGTAAATTATTTCTAACTGCATTGATACAGGAATCACTATGCTTCTGCATCTCAGCAATACCATTTTTGGACCATCAGTTCTCCACAAATGCTGAAATAATTCTCAAAATTTCATTCAGATTCCTTTGGCCATCCAGTTTGGCAATGTTCTTAATTCTGCTTGACGGTTGGTCACAATCCTGTTCTCAAGCTATTTGCTCTAGTCTTGATTCTAAGGCAGGTAATGAACTTATAATTACAGAGTTATCAAATGCAACTGTCTCTTTCTTGAAATTTACAATTGTCACTGGTCATGCTTTTTTTACTTGAACCATGTGACAATGTGTCATCTGTAATCCAGTTTTTACCTAGGACATGTGATATCTTGAACCTGTATGTTGTAAATCTCATCCTGAATCTCTATATTATTGTGGTGGAAATTTACTTATCTCTTAGGATCCAAATATGGATACCAGTGGCAAAGAAATGTGTGATACCTCTGAGATAATTGCCCAGCAGCTAGTGCCTAATTTTTTTATCTTCATGTAACACATTATTACTGTCATAGGCCTTGACACAAAGGCAGCTGATCTCCACACACCATTTTCTTGTTTCTGAAGAAGAACTATGCTCAGTCAAAATGATGTGTCACTGAATTTTTTTTTTTTGATCAGTCAGCTAACACACTACCAGTACATATACTAGCATTAACCTCAGCTTTAAATTCCACACACACACACAAAGTTTTCCTGTACATTCAGCAAAACCCATTTTTGTTCATATACAATACAAAGATATTTTCTTACAGTTCTGTGACACATATTATGGTTGATGACAGCTTTTTATCAAATATGCAGAGACCAAATCCTTGCATATTACATTCTAGACAGTTAATCAACAGGACTTTAAAACCCCAGCTGATTTTTGTTTCTTTTTCTAGGTTCTGGGGAAAGTATCACATGAGAGCAGCTGATGTACTATGGTTTAATGCTCATGTCGGTGTAGGACTTTACCTGTATCAGCGTCCACATTTACAGAGAGCACCAGTTCAGTGGAGAATTGTATACAGCCTGTTTGGGACAGCGATTTTTAATTTTGGATCTGTGTTATTTTGGGGAGTGTGCAAAACCTTGATGCCAGAATCTCCCATTCTTCGAATACTCTTTGGTTTGAGTTCAGGTGCCTTGCTTTTATTTGTGGGGAAAAGATATCTGGATTGTATAGACTTTGTTTAGATTAAACCCTGAAACATATGTAGAGTGTAAATCATAACTGACATTTTCAGTGTGTGTGTATGTGTGTGTACATATATTCTGGCATGTTTTCATCACATGAAGGTACCTACCAAGCACCTGGTTAATATTTAAACGATTTATTTGAAACTTATCATGATGCTACCCAAAATAAACCCTCTTATTTAGGTGAATTTCATCTAAAATGTTGAATATCACATCCATAAGTATTTAAGTTTCATGTATTACACTGCTTAGAAAGAATGAAAAGAAAACTATGTGAACTTTAAAGTGTCGCATGGTGGAAGGAGACCCAAGGACATACGATAACCTTACAGGAATTGCCATAAATCTGCTTTACAGGCAGATGACAACCAAATTCGAAAAGCACATCAGTAACTATGTGCAATGTTAGAAATGGTATAAAAGAAATGCAAATTCATTTATTGAAAAGCCATTTCACTTTTATAGCTGAAAATATGAAAACAGAGGGCCATTATTCCTGTCAGTATTTAAGTGATAACCATGTAATCTCAAAAGGCTAATTTATCAATTATATGGGAAATTATTTAGTGAATGACATGACAGTTTTGAAAGATTTACGATCTGTGATTGTTACAGAACAGCATTAAGTAAAATTTAAATTTAAAGGGAAAATCTGGCCATCAGACTTGTTATACTGTACATATCGTCATTAATTCTAAGCTATCATTCCAATTTTCATAGTTGATCTTAATTAGATAATTAAGATATATAACAAAATTTTATCTATCACATTGATGCACTGTTTGTTCTTGCCAGGTGCTTCATGATGAACAGAGTTCAATACCTTTCTCTTCTAACGATGTCCCACCAACACATTTCACCAGTAATATTAATTATGACGTAAATTTTTTTGTTTGAATTTATATTCTTCAGACAACTTCTACATTTTTGTATTAATTAAATCTCTGACCACTATACGATATATATTAATTACATCCAAATACATATAACATTTTTATAAGCAGTAAATTACATTCTTCAGTTTTATACAAAATCCATACAAGATCTACTTCTCTCAATCAAATCCTGTAAGTGTTAGTGACAGATTAAAATGTGACAGATTAAAAAAATTACAAATAGGTAAGTTCATTCATCATTTAACCATTAAAGAATAATGCCATTTGTAGCACATAATGGGTCATATATGGCAGTCGGTATATTTTGTGGAGCCCAGGTAGAACCTCTTACCGATGGACAGCTACTGGCAAGCTTTATCACACAGTGGTTGAGCCAAGACTGAAGCCAGTGTGGATGGGTGTGATATGTGAGTGGTCTGTAAAGATGTGTGCCTTATACCACTAAGCCACCTGGGGACCTTCAGTAAAAAGACAATCCCACACGTAATATGATCATCTTGCCTATAGACAAATCAAGACTTTTGCAAATAACAACAAATATTCTTTCTTCTCAAACATTATTGTCTGCTGGATCAAAGGATATGACCAGCACATACTCTGATCAACTGTACATCGACCAGAGGAATTCAGTTTTTAGCACTTGTAATGACAAACCTGATAGATCTAAGATAACAATAACTGGAGGTTACTTGTCACAAACGCAATGCCCTCTATGCGAAAATGGTGAACCTTCCATGTTGGAAAACTTTTGATATTAAATGCTGACTTCTAATAGGCCAGTTGTGCTCAAAGTTTACAGATGTAATAAAGTTAACTCTATTGACTATGTATATATTATACCTTAGCCCAGATTTTCCCTTACAGTGACCATCAACAATAAAGGCCAAAGACAAAACTTAAAAAAAAAACAAGATGTGGATCAGGAAGACAGAGAGCGGACTTCAAATGTGATCTTTAAATGGTTATTTTAACTCTAAAAACACATAGGTTACCAATTTAGCCTGCTTGTAGGAAGTGTGTGAGAACTGGTGCTATGTTATGAGAACAGTTTGAAATTTGAAATTCAGGTTTTACTTATTGCTTACATGAAGGAATTATGCATTTTAGTTTCAGTGCTGTGTGTTCATTAGCATATACCTTAACTTGTAACTTGTTTATACTTTTTATCCAATTTTACGTATTCTCATTTTATGGCAACTTGTGTGGAAAAATTTTAAGTAGAAACGGGTTAAAGTTCAAGGTTTTGCTTATGGTTAGTGGAAGGAATTGTACATGTAAATTTTACTTGTCAGTGTTGACTAACATATGACTGATATTATAGGTTATTTTTTTTAGATACTCTTAGTCTTCTTTATGTTTGTAATTTGTTATAATGAATTATGAGATTAAAATTTGCATTTCAGGTTTGCTATATGTAGACAGCAAGTTCAGGTTTGAATTTAAGGTTTGATTATGGCTGCCAGAGAATTATGCATTTAAAAGTTAATTCCTTTTGTGTAAATTTGCATGAGTTAATTTTGTTGGATAATTTTGTTTAATAGTTTTACCAATTTTTGCAATATGTAGTGAAAAGTTTTAGGTTAAAGATGGTGAATAGATTCTGTTATATGTTGACAGCAGATTAAAGTTTAAGGTCTGTTTCATATAGACAGGAGTCTCTAGTTTGTCTTTAAATCTATTTTAAAGTTTGTTTTTAAGTGTTATATATGTAGACAGTTAAGTTAAAGTTGGTGTTTCAGTCTGTTACATGTAGACAGGAGTTTCTAGTTTGTGTTTTTAAGTCTGTTAAGCATGTGGACAATAGGGTCAAGTTTATGTTTCAAGTAAACTGTGTTTTTAGCTCAGTTACATGTAGATAGTAATTTATAGTTTGTGTTTAATTCTGTTACATGTAGACAGGATACCTTTTTTACTTTGCATTACCTTTAAGTAATGTTTTGAGACACACAAATGTAAAATCTTTTATTTCTACATGTGGATCCAACATATAGACAATGTAAATTGACATGCAGAAAGAAGGTCAGCATGACATACATTTCATGCATCAGTGACTTTTACATTGTGCATTTGGTCAGAGAATCTCCAATAACTTGGGAGTGTATACCAGTAGTCATGTGGTTTTGTCCATGGTTTCATTATGTAGAGTACTACACCAGTGTTTTGCACTGAGGTCAGTATCTCATGCATGCTACTTGCAAGTTCTGTGCCTTTGTGCAGATCCTCTGCATATGTACCATCATTTCAAAAGTTGGTCACTATGACCTATATTTCAAGCTTTGTTCTCTTTGCACGAAATTGTTTACAATGTTTTGTCCACCACTGACTTTTGAGGTACAGTATATGTGTATATCTGTGTCTGTATGTGTATGTCTGTTTATCAATCATAATCAGCAGAAATCCTGTAAATTTTGAGCTGAGAATGCTTTCTTCATATTATTCCATTTGCCAACTTCCATTATTACTGAAATTAAATAAAAAAATGCATAGTTAATTTTAAATTCCTTTGTATGAGGGCCTCAAGGTAGATTAGCTCTTAGCTAATCGTGTTACCCTCTTTAAATAAAGTCTTTAATTATACCTCAGAAGGCAAGGCAATTCATGCAGTCAGCAGGGATTTATATGCCAAACTTTTATTATGAAAACTAGGAATGTACTCATGGAACATGGGTAGCCCACCACAGTGCCTGAAAACTATTCTAACTGTAAAACCAAAGCTTTGACAGATTGACAGACAAAAGGGTAATACTACATGCCTCTAACACTATTGTGACTGTGCATACACAAACAATAACAAGAAATATGTTCACAGGACATGGTTATCTCCACCACCTCTTTTTTGCCTGAATGCTTCTAGCAGAAAAAAGCAGTAACCTTTGCAGAATGTATGCATGTCTGTATGAACATACAAAATAACATTAACAATAGAAAAATTAGAATGTAGCACAACTCTAATGAAATCACTGGATTATCATGACATTTAACTTGTTCACCAAATGTCAGTAATGCCCGCCAAATTTCAGGGCATTTCAAATGGATCATAAAATGATGACAGAATAAGATGCACATGTTGACCTCATGTCAATATGTCTGCCAAATTTCAGGGCAATTCTTCAAAGGCTGTGGGACTTGCTGCCGGAGCAAGAATTATATTCCTGGTAATGTCAAAAAGAGGCACAATTCTGGCAAAATGCATCAGTGTATGGTTAGGAAATGATATACCATACACATGTTAAGTTTGTGTCGTTGCATCTTCATTAGCAAAGGTTCCGTTACGTTAACCTAGCTACATAGGTTAATATGTCAGAACATTGGCTAGCAAGGATGATGTTAGTGATGTTGGCCAAGTCTTAAAAGTCCATTTGAAAGGTGAGGGACTAGTTGCACATAAGGGTTTAGTACACACGAACATTATGCATGTCAAGGATATATGAGTCTAATGATATATGTCTGTGGGGTTCTCAGAACTGCCATAACACGAAGTGTCATGATAAAAACATGATTTTCAGTAATCTTCACACATAAAAACTATTTTTATAAAAACAGGAACATCACTTCAGTATATGCCTGTAACATGTAGCATGCATAAATGGTAAACAACCCTGCTTAGAGCTTATGTAAAACTATCCTTGGGGCAGTTTATACAGCAACTAAAAGGCAAAGAGGTCAGGTCTAAAGAACCACCATTTCCGGTATTACATTAATTTGCTGTTAATAGCCAGGTTGAGGTGTAAAGTCCTTTGATGACTGCTGTGGGAGAGCTCATTATGCTGATTTGCATGGGTCAAGTTTACAAGGTGAAACAACCCCGTTTGTTTAAAGGTAAAATAAATATAAGAGATGCTTGATGAATGTTGAAGAACAAAAGTTAGTACACATCATTGCCTTGAATGAGAATGTTTAAGCCATCAGTATTGGAAATTATTGGCAAGTTTTTGAACCACAGCAATGTTTCTTTGAAGTTTCTTTGAAGTCAGATTTTACTCCATGTATAAAATGCAAAGTATGTTGTTTCAGTTGTCCAGATAGTATTCAAGTTTCTGACAGTGCTGATGTTATGGAAAAAGACATGTTATTTTCTTTTATTCAGATTTGAATTTCCAATCATTTTCTATAGGCTTATATGATCATTTTCTATAGGCTTATATGGTCATTTTCTATAGGCTTATATGATCATTTTCTATAGGCTTATATGATCATTTTCAGTTGGCATATATGAAAAGGTTAAGCTTATTCTCGACTGTATGACATCGGGGTTTTTTTTGGTCATGCTCACTGACCCCCGGTGTACAAGTATATTATCTGGTAAGCAACATATAGATACTCCATTATTTTATTGCAAAGGTTGGGTGACTTCATTCCTTCTTGTTTCAGGAGTTAAGTCACTAAGACCAAAGTGTCAACATTGTTGAAACCATCTTTGTTCAAATGCGAACCCCAACAGGCATGGGAAGTGTTGAGGATAGCCTCCATTTCTAGAAGGTTGATACAAAAAGCCTTCTCTCGTTTTGTTCACTTACTGCTGAGCATCATAAAATCCCTCACAAAGTGGGCCCTCTAACCTGTAAACTGGTTTCTGAGCAATCTTGTGAATTCTGGTTGTGGGGCTTCTAATGGTATTCCTGTTTTGCCATTGAGACAGGAAGTTTTTATTTCCATCAAAATGAGTATCTGATGATCTAGAGGACCAGAGATTAGCTGCCATTGAGAGGACAGCCATCTATAGTGGCTGAATGTAAAGGTTGCCAAGGTATAAGAGGTCTGATGTCACAATGAACAGGCTGCAGAGTTCAAGAAACTCCCTCACCCTTCTGATCTTTATTGATCTTATTGAAGACATCTTCTCCAAGACTTGAATGATACAGCCTTTGCATTTGGGAGGAAAAGGAACCAGACTGATATAGGTTAGAAACTCCATAATGGACAAAATATTGGGTAGGAATAAGGTCCGATGTCTCAACACTAAACTGTGAATGGGGTAAAGATGTTTATGTTGTGAACTGAAACCAAACTTGCCGACTGTTTCTGTTGAATGTCATCCAGATATGCTGCCGTTGCTATGGAAGAGGTCATCCTTAAGTGGGCTACGACACATTCCAATAATATTCTGGTAAAGGCCCAATTGCTGAGACTCAGACTAATGGGAGTGCATGGTGTTGGTGTTGTAGGGTTTAATGCCATTTTTCAGCACAAGATAGGCAATACATGGCGGCCAGTATAAATGGTGGAGGAAGAGCCCGGGGAAATCCCAGAAAGACCCATTGACCCACGAGAAACTACTGGCAAGCTTTCTCACATACCCACATTCTGAACCCGAGACTCGAACCCACGCAGACAGAGGTGAGATGGCAATGATCCATAACAGTAAGTGCTTTAGACCACTCGGCCACTTGGGGCCCCGGGAGTGCATGGTGGTTGTTGTAGGGTTTAATGTCATTTTTCAGCACAAGATAAGCTATACATGGTGGCCAGTATAAATGGTGGAGGAAGAATCCGTGAAAATGCCAGAAAGACCCACCGATCCACGAGAAGCTACTGGCAAGCTTTCTCATGTACCCACATTGGCCGAGCCCGAGACTCAAACCCACGCAGACAGAGGTGAGATGTCAGTGATCCATAATGGTGAGCTCTTTAGACCACTCGGGGTCCCAGGAGTGCATGGAACTGATACACTGCTATGTGGTATGCAAAACAAAGGTATTTGCATTATATGTTATATGAATAGGGATATTGAAATATGCATCGGACAGGGCAAGACATATTGCATTTTCATCAAGTAAAATGGACAAATAGACAAACCTAGTCAATTCCATCTTGAATTGAGGGGCTTTTATGATTTGTCTGAGTTCGCCTAGATCTGTGACCAGTCTTTACTTTCCATTGGGTTACATAAACAGTACCAGCCTGTAATAAAAGCCCATGGAGTATGGTTTTCAAACTGTGTCCACTGCCCATTTTGATAGTAAAGTTTCCATTTCCTTCTGTAATGTGTCTGCCTTCTTAGGGTTGCTTTGAGTCTCTGTCATGAAGGGGAATGATGAATGTGGAAGGGGTGTGGTTAATGAGATCTGAAGCCCCTCTGTAACTACTTGGATCAACCAATTTATGTCCGGGAATAACTTATCCAAGTGTTGTGAAACAGTCAGGCACACACAGGAGGGTTGCACGAGGGTGGTTGAAGCATGAGGTTATGGGGAGAGAAAAACTTGTTCCCAACACCCCTGCCTGCATGAAATAAGTTGGTGGGTGTGATTGCCTACTGCTTGCTTAGCCTCTAAATGGGTAATCCCTTAATTCCTATGGCATGTACTTTTCTCTGAGAGGGGTCCTGATGTGGACAAGTAACTCCAGTACTGCCTGTTTTCTTACCTCCTCAATTTGCCTGGTGAACAGGAGTGGAGAACCAAAATGGAGTGAGTGAAGAATTTTTGCATCATGCAGCTTCATTGAAGCAGTATGCAGCAGAGTGCCATCATTTTGTGGTGGGCTAATCTGTTGATGACCTTGGTGCTCTGGCTGACAGCATCCCAAAACTGATCATTATCAGCCTTCTCAGCTCAGTGGTACATAATCAGGAAAACTAAATCAAGGAAGGAAAAAAATGGAAAGCATATTTCTTGCCGGTTTCAGTGTGGCACTGAATACTTGTTTGTCCACTTTACAACTTTTTGGGGCAGACATGTTCATGGCCATGATGTCATTGTCAAGACTGGGCACATCAGTATGGTATTGGTACGAGATCTATACCAAAGTGAGAAGGTGAAGGGAAGTAGACTGGAAGAGAATAAAGCCTTACTATTACTGGGGTCATATATCTTATCTGAAAGGTGAGCAGTAATTTCCATGATCTTTGTAGATTGCAGATGAAAGATGGATGATGATCATCATCTATATATGCAGAAGCCCTGACATCATAGGTGATATTCACCACCAGAAGTTCATGGCAATCCTCTTAAGGCAAGATTCTATAAAAAATAACCCCCCCACCCCCCCCCCGATTTTAAACTAAATTCTGTCTGTTCCTTTATTAATTTCAGACAACTCAGAACATTCCTCAACTGGAGTACCTCCAGTATGCAAATCCATGGTAGGTCATGTCATATGGCAATTATGATTATTGTACCATCAGTGTGCATTGCCAGAGATCAGGTTGGGAAGGTTAACAGCATAACTTCAAGCATCCCTTGACTGAATTTGGTAAAACTGTATGATGCTGCTTTGGCATAGACAGCTGGATTGACATGGATCTGCCGGACTCCATATACAAGTCTGTCATTGGTATTGCAGGTACGATCAGGTTGGCTGGACATTTGATCCAGGTGGTATATTCTGCAAGGTTGGAAAATATCCTGGCTTCATCCTCAAATTCATTGAGAGTGGAGAAGGGTTTGCACCCAGTGGGTTGCCTATTAACAATGAATGAATAATCATCAAATTTGCTCACTGACATTCTCATGAACAGAGCTTTTGTATGTATCTAATCATTTTTTATTCCAAGGTCTCTGCAGAGTAGTTCTTATTTCAAAGGAGAAAAGTTTATAAAAATAATCTAGGCTGGTTTCAAGATGAAGAAAATTACAGATGAAAGTGCAGTAAAAAGGTATTACATTCTGCTTCATGCATTCAATAATTGTCCATTTACAAAGTTGATACTATTTGTAGGAAGTATTAACATACTGAGGTGCAGCAGTGTTGTGGGGACCAAAACTGAACAAAAAAGATATTTTTAGCGGATGAATATATTAAACAGAGAAGGAAATTGTCTGGAGCATGATATATTTGTGTGTGAGGCTGACAGGACATTTAGAGAGATGACTGGCAGAAAGAACAACAAAAAAACATACAATTCTGCTAAAAGCATCTTGTTTACTGCTTCCCATTCTATATACGTTTACACACTGCTTGAGAGCTTTATCAAGTCCTCGTTACTTAATATGATATTCTAAAAAGAGTGCAATAGACCTAACATTCTCTCTGGTCAAGCCTGCTAAACCAGTTTCATCAACTACATCTCAAACCAACCACTGACTATTTACACACAAGCAGTTTCTAATTATATTATGTCAGGTCTGACAACCTAAAATTGATAAACTATACGTTGCTCAAGAAAAATCTTGAATTATAATTGTTTTCAAGTAAAATTTATAAGCTGCACCAACATCCCTCTCACCCATTTCTGAACAGTTTTAGTTAAGATAATGATTCCTATTTTACTGTGAGCTTTCTCAGATTATAGAAATTCCTGAGAAAAGAGGATGCTGGGACAGAATGACCACTAAAGTGCATCACAACTTGCCATGGCATACAACACTGGTTCTAAACTATTCTCAGAAAAACCTACGCTATGGAGCCTTCTAAACAAGGTAAATGATAGAGGAAATGATGTTTGCCTGCTAATACCCTACAAATACAGCAATAAACAACTGCATTGTTCCTGTGTTGGTTTCTGTTAGAAACCTTTATAATAGGACACTGAATCTAGATAGGACTAAAACGGCAGAAGGTAATTCATACAAGGAGTGACCGATACAGTCACAGCATCACAAATAGGTGGGTTACTAAGTTTGGTCCCATGACATACAAATATAACAATCTGTTTGAAAATGTTGTTGTAGGGTTTAATGCCATTTTTCAGCACAAGATAGGCTATACATGGCGGCCAGTATAAATGGTGGAGGAAGAAACCGGGAATACCTCGGAAAGAATCAAAGACTCACAAGAAGGTACTGGCAAGCTTTCTCACGTAGCCATATTGGCAGAGTCCGAGACTCAAACCCATGCAGGCAGAGGTGAGATGGCAGTGATGCATAAGTCAGTGCTTTAGACCACTCGACCACATGGGGCCCTGTCTGAAAATGTATCATGAGCGACTTATAATATGTAAAGGACACTTTTAATTATCATTCCTGCCGATTTACAAAAGTGCAAATGATAGTACTCAAACAAAATCTTAGCTTTCTCAATTTACTGTCAGTGCTTGCTTACAAGTTGAGTCAAACAACAAACAGCACAGACCCTGATCTACCATTACATAATGTGCCAGCACATCTGGGCCTATGTTTGTTCTACTAATTACTCCTAACAAAATGCATAGCTCCAGAACTGCTGGCACATCATGCAATGGCAGATCTGTGTCTGTGCAGTTTGCTGTTGATCTCAACTTTATAACTGAAATATGAGATAATCCTGAGAAAGGCTGGATATCAGTTATACTTTGAAACCAATTATATTGGGCCATCAGAGTGAATGGAGCTCAGTCAACAGTCATTCTCTCAATATTATGACTGCATAATGTATTACTTGTTCACAGCATTTTACCTTCAGCTATATCTAACTATTCCATAAAGTCAGTAATTATTCAACAATAGTGCCCTTCAAGTAAAACATTGTCAAGAAAAAAACTGTGTGACCCTGGTTTAACAGGCCTAACAGAAGAATGGCTACCACACCCAGAAGTTAGAAGTCTAAATTAAATACAATCATATAAAATAAGTACACAAACAATGCCACTTTTGAGAAAATAAAAAGTTAGAAATATGTACAAAACCATGAAAATGTATACATGCTACAAAAAAATAAAATATTAACATCAATCTCATAAGGCTGCCATTCTGCATCTGACATCGACTTTTATCATAACTTTTTGATTGGGTATCCAGTCCTGTTTAAATAACCTATAAACTACTAAACATGGCCATCTTAGCCTTTTCCAGTCCTCATCCATGCCAAATGCATCATGGGTAAGCCTGATGCCAATTGAAAGCAATCTGATATAAAGTATATACATCTGTTATTGGAATAATGCAACCAGTCTATATGTGATTATTACTACCACAAATATACAATTAATATTGCCAAAATATAAAACTATTGCCATCTGTGAAAATTACAAAAAATATACCTTAAAAGTTGTCAACAAATACTAAAAGTGTAAAATTACAATGATACACTATTCTATTTAATTCATCTTTGCAAGCCAAAGTTCTGATATGTTAACCCCATCTACATCTTGGCAGATTGAGCAGATATTTCATGCTTTTTCCTAGCAACAGCTATTGGATTTCATGAGTTTCCTCCCCTAGTATGCAACACCAACTAACCAATTGCATGTAACAGTGGTGCATTGTATATCGGGCAAAAATGGTGGTGGCAATTAACTTCAAAAGGATACTCTGTAAGTTTAGAATCAAAAGTATGACTACGTACCAGATAGAAGCCATTACAGGCATATCTGAGTGAAAGGTATTTGTATAAAGACAGACCAGCTGTAGAAAAGTGCTGATTTGCGAGTCCATTCAAGTTGTGTTCTTCCCTTGTCGCGATCATGAAGGAAAAGTGTTCAAATTTGAACAACTTAAATTTGTTTGGATGCAGTAGCTTGCCACTGTGTCCAATGAACTTTACAGACCCAAAGCCCAGAAATATCTGCTCAATCTGCCAAGGTGTAAACATGGTTAACATATGGGAGCCTTCGCTAGCAAAGATGTATTTGCTTGCACTGTTCTTTTTCAACAAAATATACACCGACATTGCTTTTATATTTTCTCCAACATATCTGATGATTATGAACAGCTCATGGATCAAGGTTACCATGAGGTCCCAGCTCAGGAATAAAAATGAAGCTATAGATATATGAAAGTGTATACATGAGACATAATTGTGAAAAATGTATGCATTGAGACATAAATTAATGTTTTCACAACTTTCAAAAAAATACAGTTGTAATATACAACAGAAAATATTTACTATATAAGCACACCCACTATCCTTTTCAGGAATACTGATCATGCACGAAAAGAAATTTAAACTAAGATACCAAACCTCTTTATATCAGATCTGTTCACTGGTGATTCAAAAACTGCACTTTAATAACTTCAATATTTTATGAAAAGATTGTTCAATTCATTTCAATTCTATATCTGATGCTGATGCACATAATACATTTTAACAAGAGGACCATGTGGACCTGACATTGCTCACTTGACTCACATAACTTTTAACCATTTCACAAAGGGAGCTTCTGTAGAACTGTAAAAGCAACACATCTCCCAATCATAATATCATTTCCATATTACCTACTTACTAGTATGAAAAATTTTCTTTCCAAAAAATTAAAGGCATACATAATACGCTTGGCTCTAGCTCACAGCTTAAATAGTCTAAGATCTTCATGATATACACCTTTTTATGAAGTTTTATTGAAACTGTACGAGATATAATAGTTATTAGAGAAGCAACAAGATCAGTCAATCATTAATATGAAATCTCAATTTTTATAGAACCTGTCTAAAACCATGATGATCAAGTTTCACAATAATTCAATCTTAATTTGATTTCCAGACTGGTAACCAGCTCAGTCAAACAGATACAAGTTTACATCCAAAATAAGTGCAGATGCTCATAAAAATCTCATCCATATATGACAATTTAACAATTCTGATCAGAATAAATAGTCGCTGGGGTGCTGACAAGATCAGCCAAGCAGATGCAAAAGCACTTCATTATATGTGTGGATCTTGCTCATTCTGAATTGTTATAAGAGATCATGATGATACAAGATTATATTCCAAATCTGATCCAAATCAGACCATAAATACGGCCTCAAGAATGGTAACAAGATCTTAATGATATATGCCTAAATCAACATCTCATGACAAGCATGGTCTTCTGCATGTTAACAGTTCAGCCAATCAGATGCAAGACTTCCTCATTAATGTGTGGATCTCAACCATAATCAAACTCATGCAAGATCTTGATGATATAAGCTCATATTCCAAGTTTGATTAAAATTGAATCAGAAATGTGGCCTACAGAGTGGTAAATAGCAATTGTTGATATACAAACAATGGGCAGATGATGGGTACAGGGCCATACCAGAAGTTCACTTGACTCTAGGGCCAGGTGAGCAAAACAATTTAATCTGGTGAACTCAACATCCTTATGACCTAATGCATTGATTTTCTAGTGGCAAATTTTTCATAAAAACTGTAGGATGTTATGAGGATTATTCACTTGTTAAAAATGTTTACTAACGTTACTGACAAACTAATGTTATTAAAATTTTTACGTAAACAAATATCTTCATGTCAAATGTAATCAACATCAAAGCAAAAATGCAAGCCTGCTAAAAGTATCAACATTTCTACACTGCATTTTTTTTTCACATTTGCTATCAAGTTATAGAAAATTATATATACCACTGATACAGATTAAGAGAAGATTTTGACTATTTACATAAAAAAAAAAAAAAACAGGCACAAAAATCATAGTCTCCATTTCCAATCTTGAAATTACAATGATGTGTACACAGATCAAAAAGAGTAATGCAACTGATGCACACAACTAGTGACCTTCATCTACTGAGCTAGAGACTTACCAAGTTTATAAGGCATGGACCTGGATAAAACTTCATAAAAATATATGTAGGTACTAAAGTGACAACCTGGATATGAGCACAAGACAATGGCATACACTATTTCTTGTTTTGACCTTGGCCTTGAGGCAGTGAGTATGACTAAACATGTAAAAGACAGTCAAGAAAAACGTATATAACAAACTAAAGTTTAATTTAATTTTTATTTTATAATCGTACATAAATAAAAATCACTGACATATATTCCCTTGCTGTGACCTTGATATTATGGCATCAGGTGTGGTTATGGTGTGCAACAGAGTGTTAAGTCATGATATATATACTGATTACAGTTGCATGAAGATTTTCAGTGGCTCAAAAGTTCTACTCAGGACAAGGATACAAGATAAAGTTATGTTTTCCTTGCTTTGACCTTCACCATAAAGCATGGGGTAGGTCTATGATGTGTGACATACCATCTATACATGATATATAACTAACTAAAGTTTCATTACAAATCTTAAGTGGTTCAAAGTTGTACTCTGGAGGAAGACTAAAGCTAAAGTTACATTTTCCTTTCCTGTGACCTTCACCTTTAAGCATGGAGCATGTCTATGGTATGTGACACACCATCTATATACATTTTATTAATGGCTAAAGTTTCATTTTAATATATTCAGTTGATTAAAAGTGATACTCCAAACAATGATAAAAGCCACAGATTTACATTTCCCTACCATGACTATGAGATAGGGAGTATGGCTATGGCAAGCAACACATCATATCATTATGATACACACTTGTGCAGATTCATTAAAATATTTTCAATGTTTCAAAATTTATGCTCCAAACAAGGATATGTGTCACAGAATTTCATCTTCCCTTGCCATGACCTTGACCTTGAGGCAGGAGATCTGCCTATGGTGTGTGATACACCGAATAGCCATAAAATAAACAGATTCATGAAGATATCTCTCACCGATATAACATTATGGACTAGACATGCAAATAATACAGGAGAGACAGATGGGTAGACAATGCCATACCATAATACACTTTGCTTAAGACAGGTGAACAAAAATGAAACATTTAGCAACAACATTCTGGAATAAAAATAAATGTATTCATTGATCATACTGATATACCCTGTATTACAACAATAACTACAAACCTTCATCTAAGCATTATACTTCATTATGCTAATAGACCTCAATCACCTCTTAAATCTAAATAGCCTGCTTTTAGCTTCTGATGAAGGTAGTATACTCTGTGGACATGATTATAATATGCAATGTACTTATGCTGTAACAATACATCTTGGTACTGAAATGCAAGAAAAATAAACTTTATATATAGTGAGGTTCATGTGGACAGGTTGGCAGCATATACTTTTGTGTCACTTGTATAGTAAGCTTAATTTTGTGTAAACTTTATGTACAGAGTACTGTATATGCTCACTTATATGTCAGATCCAACTGCAAGCTGCACAGACCCAGATCTGCCAATGCATAATGCACTGGCAGATCTGGTTCTATGCAGTTTGTTGGGAATATTCAGTTCAGCAAACAACACACCCCTTGATCTGATGGTAGATCAGGGTCTATGTTGTTTGCAGTTGAACCTGGTTTATAAGCAACTATATAAAGTACCAATAATACGGAGGGAGGTCTCCACCTGTAAGGAAATAACCAAGAGTACGCCTTTGTGACAATTACACCTCTCAAGATTTATGTGTATAAACCCACAATACAATATGACATTGAATGCTGAGAAGCTTATATGATAATAAACTTTAAAATGTACAAACATTTGACTGTACAATTCAAACCAAGCAGTATATCTCTGTTATATCTAAGCTAAGGAATATGCAAGAATTACAGTTTTAAACAAAAGGACTAAAACAAAATTTTGCTACATATTCTGTTTTAATATAAGGATATTATTAAGCAACATCCAAACCACTAAGAAACAGTAGTTATTTATTCCATTAATCGAAAGCAAGACAATAAAATTGACTTATCCTCTTTTCTTCAAAAATCTGACCTATACTTTCATAGAAATAATAAGCTCATCCTCAAATGTCTATTAGTGTATTCACAATCTTTCCATTGTAAAAAGGGATGGAACTGTGAAATTTGTCCATAATAGTAGGCACCCTTTTTAACTACTGTACAAAAAATGCAATAGTTCAAACAAATATTGTGTGAGCAAAGTGATTTATGCACATCTTCAGGTGATGACTATATTTACCAAGTTTCATGGTAATCTATCAAAAAATATTGCATCACACACTCTGCTAGCCTTAGAGATAAACAGGACGATAATCCTAATAAAAATTATGACCCTAAGACTGACCATGTTTTATCACAAAAACTGGGGGACAAGCTTTGCTAATGAGTTTGTGTCATATACTGCATTAAGCTATATGTGCAAAAAGGGCAATAACTCTAACAAAAATTTTGAAGACAAAGTGATTTATTGATATGCAGATCACCATAATATTTACAAAGTTTCATGCCAATCAATCAAAAACTGCAGGACTAGTTGCACTAATGATTATGGCATACACTGTTACCAGCCAAAAAGGGGAATAACTTGATTTGTTGACATACGCATCTTCAGGTGATGACAATAATATTAATGAAGTTTCAAGGCAATCCATGAAATAGTGTGTAACTAACTGTGCAAATAAGTTTGTGTCATACACTGTATTAAGCAACAAGACAAAGTGCAATCATTCCAACAAAAATTGCAGGAGCGATCTGATTTGTTGAAATGCACATAGCGTTTACAAATTTTATGGCAATCCATCAAAAACTACTGGACTAGTTGTACAAATAAGATTGTGTCATGAAC
Organism: Megalonaias nervosa; assembly: GCA_016617855.1. Taxonomy (NCBI): domain Eukaryota; kingdom Metazoa; phylum Mollusca; class Bivalvia; order Unionida; family Unionidae; genus Megalonaias; species Megalonaias nervosa. The sequence goes on from JAECUM010002166.1 coordinate 71,823, forward strand.
TGCACTAAGCTACAATACAAAATGTGCAATAACTCTAAAAAAATGATTTGTTGATCTGTGCATCTTCAGGTGAAGACCATAATATTTACCAATTAAAATATTTACCAACTTTCATGGCAATCCATCAAAACCTGCAGAATGCAGGATTAGTTGAACTAATGACAATGTGTCATGCACTGCATTAAACCAAGAGATAGAAAGGGTAACAACTCTAATAAAAACAAAGAAATTGGTTGACCTGCACATCTTCAGGTGATGACAATAACCTAAGATTTAGGTTTCATGGTAATACATCAAAAACTGAGGGGCTAGATTCACTAAAGAGCAATTGGATTTCCATGTGAAGATCTGACTGGCAAACGCTTATGGGTCACGTTTTGGTGACCTATGTGATTACCATAATCACTAATTTTATCAGCCAGTCAGATGACATCTTATACCTTCACATTAGGGAGATTGAGCAGTATGGCTGAAGTGCATCAATGTGTGCCAAACAATCTGATTCACTTTCAAAATTTCTGAAAGCTGCATTTCCGGTGGCTAATTCAAAGGTCACCAGAACATGACCCCTAAGTGGTCGTTGTTAGATCTTCATGTTGGCCAGTGATGATCTGATTTTAATCAGATTGCACTAAGGAGACTGTGTCATACACTGCTGTAAGCTATGAAACAAAAAGCAAAATAACACTAACATAAACAAAGTGATTTGTTGACATGCACATCTTCAGGTGATGATTATAATCATTAAGACTGGAAAAGTTTTCTGGCAATCATTAAGAAAGGGGGGACTAGTTGCACTAATAAGATTGTGTCATACACTGTTACAAGACAAAACAGACTGTAACTAAAAAAAAATTGCAAGAGCAAAGTGATTTGCTGACATGCACATCTTCCTGATAAAAACAATATTTTCCAGGTGTCATGGCAATCCATCAATTACTGTGGGTCTAGTTATGCTAATGAGATTGTATCATATACTGTGTTGCAAGACAAAAAGGCCAACAACTTTTTTAAAAATTGTAGCAACAATCTTCTGGTGATGGCATTAAGATTTATCAAGTTTCATGGCAATTTATCAAAGACTGCAGGACTAGTTGTGCTAACAACATTGCATCATACACTGCATGGGGCTACAACACAAAAATAGCAACAACTCTAACATAAATTGCTGGAGCAAAGTGACTTGTTAGTATGTGCATCTTCAGGTGATGACAGTAGTATTTACTTAATTTCAAAAGACTGTCCATCAAAAATATCATAATATCAACCAAATTTCATGGCAATCCATCAAAATCTGCAGGACTATTTGCACTAACAAGATTGTGGCATACATTGTTAAAATACAAAAAGGACCAATAACTCCAAAACTGGCTGGTTTGTTGGTTGATTGGGTTTAACACCATTTTTCAGTAAATGATAGGCTATACATGGTGGCCAGTATATTTAGTGGAGGAATAATCTGGGAAAATATCCTGGTAAGAACCACAACTCACAGGAAACTACTGGCAAGCTTTCTCACATACCCACATTGGCCGATCCCAAGACATGAACCCATGCAGATAGAGGTGAGATGTCAGGGATCAGCGAGCAGCTTAGACCACTCAGCCATCTGGGAACCCTAACAAAAATCGCAAGATAAAACTGATTTATCAATATGAGAATCTTCAAATGATAACCCTGATAGTTATCAAGTTTCAGAGCAATCCAAAGAAAACTACAGGACTGCCAACAGTTGCATGTACGAGTTCCAGTTGGAAGGATGGCTGCGTGGACAAGAGATTACCCCCTACCCCTAGATATGCATGGGTACAGGTACATTTTCTGTCATTAATATACAACAGCATGTCTGCTTTAGTAAGTGTGATAACCCTCAAAATACAAAAACACATTGTAAAAAAAACAAAAAACAAATACACATCAGTTGACCATAATGGTCATAGCAGTTTAACATAAGTTTAACATAAGTTGGTCACAGCATATTAACTTCAGTGAAATATTCATCAGGGCATTGTCATCTGTAAAAATAGGCATTGTTGTGCATGTATCTGTGCCATGGAAGAATAACACAATTAACTCCAAGGATACATACATTTCATGCATACTACTATGTCTACGTCTCAGGGAGACAAGGCCCTAATGAATATATTCTGATGAAAGGTCCAACTGCCCACTTACTTTATTGGGGTAATATCGGGGGGGGGGGGGGGCAATAATTAACCTTATATTAATTAGTCCTTATATTCAAGACAAAAATGACAATGAAATTACAAATTTTTCAACCAAAACTAATAAGGGATCAGTTATAGCCACTTAAATAAAATTATATCAAAAACAGAATAAAATCATACAAGAAACCTCTGATTATGGCAAGAATGTACAGAAAACGTCTGAGGGACAAATATGCCAAAATTATCAACTTGTGGTTGATACTATATGGCTTCACAGTTCCAAGTGAACTGGGTGGGTCATAGCTCATAAAATTTTGTCAAAATACGGTGAAAATCAAATCTGACCTAGACTTTTTTAAAGTAAAGCACCATACCAAATACATTTAAATCCATGAAGTCCTTCAGAAGGTATTAAGTGGAAATTAAAGTGAAGGGCAAAGTTCCAAGTCATATTGAGTACCATAACATGGCAGACTCTTCCTGGAAAATAATGATATTAACCGAGGTCTTCTTTACGTAAAGCTCAAACAATATTTAATTTGAATCCATCAAATCCTTCAATAGTTATTAACCACACACATGCCTGTAGGACCAAGTTATACAGGGGCAGCAAATGGTAAAAATAAAACTGAATCTAGGTCTTATTGTAAAGCTTTATATCAAATTTCTTTTCCATAACGTCATTCAAAGGTTATCAAGTGGAAACAAAATTTGTGACAGGATGTAACAAAATCTTGCAGAACAGACATGGGCAACACTATATTTGCCCTCCACAGATATGGTAGGGATGTGATGAGCAACTGGCTACAGGCCTGTAATGATATTCAGTCCTTATCAATTTGGCACTCGCTGAAGAATGATGCATCAAAAATCTGAAATATCATTTTTAGTAAATACTTCAGTATAAACTTTTGCTGCAAACATTTTGCCAAACTTGTAACCATTCATAAAGAAAATTTATGAACAGTCTTTTTCCTTGAAAAAAATAAACTTATTTATAGCAAAACAGGTGCATGATGTAATTAAAACAATTTCTGAGATCTGAAAATATAATCTTAAATTACAGATATTTTACACAAATGGTATACTGTATCTGGCAAACCAATGTTTCACACTTAACTGCCAATCAAGCTCTGGAAAACAGTCCACTCTATGAAATGTGATGCAAACCGATGACATGAAAATACTGGAAGCAAATGTTTTCATTTGAATGACTTCTAAATCAAAAACCTATATTTGTTTCATATTTCTAATGACATAATGATAATGAAATATATACAGGTGATGCTTGATTTACACCACAGATGTGTTCCTGAGGTTATGGCATAAATCAAAAGCAACTGTGATATCTCTGTGAGCAATGAGATGCATGGCATGTGCATGTACATGAGCTTCATGTGAGTCACAGGACATGGCACCAGCAATGGTGTAAAAATGAGCACAATGGCATAAACTGAATGTTATATTTTCTTTACAAATGGCATTATAATGAAGGCGTGTAAATTGGCACATAGCAAGCATCACCTGCATTCAAAACTGCTGAAGTATATGGTCTGGAAGTGACGTAACTTTTGAAATAGTTGGAAAGCTGAAGTTTTTGGAAGGGGAAATCCTACACCATCACACACTTTTTATCAAAGATGCAGAAAATAATTTCTTATTTTAATAGACTGAAATATTCTAGTACCCTGGTATGACACTTTGTCAGTATTTAATATTTAAGGAGAGCTGTGTGCACCCTGATTGATGTTTAAGTTTCTGAGGATGGACAGAGGGTCTGTGTTGATGTCTGTACCAGGTGTAACAAAACCAGCAGGGGTCATAGGAGTTTGTGGCTCCAGGTCTTCAACATCAAATTCTGCCCGATTCTGTGGGCTGACAGTTGGGAGTTGCCTCCTTAACACCCCAGCATATGTGGGCCTACCATCATCAGATGTTAAATGCTGGGGTGATGTCCTCTCAAATGAAGCAGGCTTCAAAATGTTCAAGTTCAACCTTCCAGGAGAAGGGTGTCCTGTATTTGACTGGCCAACTGCCTTGTTCTGAGGTGTGGAGGATTCTGGACTTTCCAACAACTCCTCATCATCTTTTTCATCTATATTTTCATCTATCATCATGACTAAATTCTTGATTTCTGTTGGTGTTCCGAGATCATCACTGAACTGCCTACTGAACCCTGTATTTACTTTCAATTTGAGATGTCTTTCTGGGAGAGATGAAGTTACGGAGTCTGTCTGAGAACATCCTGAGCTTCGGTCACTTTGGTAACCAGAACTCCTCTCACTCTGACTCCCACTGAACACAGGAGATTGGGAGTGTTCACGGCATAACTCCTCCTCACTGGAAATCTGAGACTGTACACTGGATTTATGAGTTTTCTTTTGGACTGGGATCACTTGTGGATTTGACTGATGTGGCTTGTTAAAAGTCTGAGAAATAGGGCCAGGCTGAGAACCCCTGAAACTGCTCCACGACACTGGACTATGCCGCTGGTCATGAATAAAACTTGGTGTCATGGGACTGGTCATATGAACTCTTCGCAAACCATCCAAGTCATTTATTGGCGATCCAACAGTGACCTTGCTCTCAACACTTGGGGAAGTTGCTGCGTCCTCTGCAGAGATATTGGCTGGAATAGGAGAGCTCGTATTGACTGGTGTACTTGTTCTTGAATTGCTGGCAGATCCATCACTGGAACCAGTTAGAAGGTGAGGTGGAACGTGTTTAACATTGGGCAGGAGTTGAATCTGCTGCCCAGATGAGACAGAGTTGGGGGAAGTTGATGGAGAATATGGCTGTGTATCTCTAATATGTCCTGCTGCTGACACTGTTTCTGGAGACTTCTGATGATACTGTCTAGATGACCCTTCTGATGAACTGGCTGGGGACACGCTTCCTGATGGTATTGGAGATCCATATGGGGAACTCAAAATAGGTATCACTGATGGATAGCTTGCCGGATGATAACTATATTGGTAGGGTGGTTGAGCTCCCAAGATTCGGGGATCATCTGGTATACAGTAGGGGTACATGTAATAGGGATGGAACCCCATAGGTACTCTTGGGATATACATTACGGGTCTGGTCTTAACATGGCTCTTTTTTCCAACTCCTCCATCCCCTTGGTAATCCTCACTTTCTGCTCCATGTCTTTGTTTTCCTGGATGAATTGGCTGCCAGCTATATCGGTGCCCCTGGCCCTGGTGAGGCCCTTTAAAGGGCATCCCTCTGCTATGGTGAAGATTGTACCGAGGACGAAAGAAGACTGGTCCATAATACGGCTGATAGGGATAGACCAAAGGGAAATAAGCTTGCTGGTGGTACATCTGAAATTAAAACGTAAGATGCAAGTAATTACTGCAGTTCCACTGAACTTTAATAGCTAAAAGTGTTAAAACTTTCAGGTATAACATACGATGTACATAAATATTATTGCAATGGCAACCATCCAGGTCCTTTAGAAGGAATATCGATAACAAACTTGTGCTAACAGATGGGAATACAATGTAAAACAAGCTATCTCTTAAGCTCTTCTGGTCTATGTCCAGCTGAGCTAAAATGTTATGAAGAAAATATCCCCACTCATTACTCTTTTACTGTAACTGACAATCACTATATGCCAGATGAAATAATCAGATACTGGATGAAATAAACTCTACTCATTAGACAGGCTTTAAATGCTTGGTAGAACTGATGATTAAAACAAATTCTTTAAAAAAATCAAAAATTGTTAAAAACAAGATTAATAAAATATTTCAAATGTAAATTTGCTCAGTTTTGGATTGTAGTTACACTAGTGTCACATTTCAGTTCAGTCCTGAGACTTAAATCCAGCTATCTCCCACTCTTAGAATCACCTTTGAATTTTGGTTCAGTTCCTTTCTGCATCTGTGTTGTCAGACTGATTGTAAATACAACACTTATTAACATTTATACTTGCATTTGACCGTATACTGAGTTCATCTCACAGCTAACCCTACAGGCCTACTAAGTGAAATCATTTTGCACTGAGATGATAATTAAGAAATAATCACTAAATACAACCATTAAATTGATATTCACTTGTTTGCCGTGTATATTTTCCTGCATGCATCTAGTATTTTACACTCTTTGGTACAGATAAAAAGCACATGACTAAGTTCTAATTTTATCAATACACATGTTATGGTCTCATGTAAAGAGTGTTTTCATCAACTTTGAAGATGGACTGCAAAAAAAATTACTCAAATTGCAAAATTAAATTTAAGGTCATTTGGCCATGAATTCAAGTGTTGAGGAGTGAGGATAATGATGTCTACTTTATGGGAAAAAAAAACTCCTCACAAACATTTTCCAATTTACGGGATGAAAGATTTTCCTCTCTGGGTTGGGAATTATACAGAAATTTTTCAAAACTGAAAATAAATGAAGATTTTCAGATGATCTAACAGTCAGTGAAAGGGTAGAGGTTTCAGGGTTATGAAAGGCCAACGTTTACTAATTTTATACACGATCCAAGTATAATAGCTTCTCTCTCATGATTTGTTTCTTCTGATCATATAGAAAAGCTTTTACTGAAAACTTAACCATATTGGATCTCTAGGTGGCACCTTTTTAATTTAGGTTCAACTTGACACCATAATAAGTCTTACGGTGAAAACTCCATGTCAATATAACATTCTGTGAAGGAAGAGTAAAAATAACTAGATTTTGAAGATGGCTGCAATGGTGGCCATACTGGATGTCAGACTGGCACCCTTTTCATTTAAGACCAACAAGACATTACAAGTTGTTTAGTGAAAACCCCATGTTAGTATGACTTTGCAATCAGAAGGGATGGCAATAATGATATTTTTTTTATGGCTGCCATGGTGGTCATACTGGATGTAATATTGACACCATTTTCATTTAGGAACAAACTAGACAACTTGAAAATGCTTCAGGTGAAAAGCCAATGTCATTATGACTTTTAATACAGCAGAAGCAAAAACAAGATTTTCTAAATAAGTGCTGTGGCAGCCAAACCCAACATCAGATCTTCACAATTTTCATTTAGAACCAACCAGACATTATAACAATTGAAATCCCCATGTTAATATGACTTCTATTTCAGGCAGCACCATTTTCATTTAGAACCAACTACTCTAAGTTATTAATGTGTGTGCAAAGTTTCCAGGCAATCTGCCAAGTAGTTTAGGAGGAGCCAAAATAACAAACTTGTACTTATAGATGGATGGACACCTGACGAATGATGACTTGAGAACTAACCATTCCATAAGCTCCTTTGGTCTATGACCAGTAGAGCTAACAACTAAGCTAAACACAAAGGTAACCACAAATCACCAAACCAGGTAAACCATGTCACTGTAACCTAATTTTCGCTGAGTTATATTATTTCTTATGAAACACTGACAAAGTCATATGCCTCTACAAGAAAGTTTTGGTGAAAAAAGACCTGCAAATTGTAATTCTGATGCCATATGGATGGATGAAGTGACTGATAGATGGATGAAAGAATGGACAAATGGAAATCGTTAGTCCATAAGCCCTAACTGCTTTGCAATGCAGCCCGAAATACTAACCAAAACCTTGAAAGCAGCCGACACTGCTGCCAAAATGATTGCTATTTAATCCTCTCCAGTACAATGCAGCCAAGACAAAACACTGCTTCAGGTCTTTGGAAACATTAAAACCAGTTAATGAAAGAAAGCAAAGAGAAAAGAAAAACAACATCCAAGCAAAAATAGAATCCATATCTGCTTACATGTTAAATTCCATTTCCTTGTCTTTTTTAAATTCCAAATTTAATAAGGATTAACAAGGTATTCCAGGATGAAAGACTTTGATTACTAGTAGGTCAGTTTACTGGAGTGGTTTTTGCTAAAAAATTTTATGCCTATTCTTGTTTAAAGATTGCATTTTTTTTTTCAACCTGTATAGGACAAGAGGCAATCAGATTTTCATAAGTCATATGAGGGCAATGTTGTAGTTTTTTTGAGGTGGGGTGGGGAAGGTAGAAGTATCTGCCATACATGCTACAAATTATCATCAACTGAAAAACAAGTCATCGAGAGATCTCATATCCTGCTTCCCCCTCCAAATATCCTGCTCTCATACTGGAATCAACCTGTATTTCTGCACTCTGAATTTGATACTACTTCTGTTAGTAACCTATATTCCAGTACTCTAAATTTGATACTACTTATGATAATACCCTGTTCCAGCACTCTTAATTTAATACTAATGCTAGTACCCTATATTTCAGTACTCTAAATTTGATACTATTTAGTTAGTACCACACTTTCCAGTACTCTAAATTTGATACTACTTTATCTAATACCCTATAGTCTAGTACTCTACTACTTATGTGAGTACCCTATGGTCTAGTACTCTAAATTTGTTGCTGCTTATTCTAGAACCCTATGATCTAGTGCTCCAAATTTGTTGCTGCTTATGCTAGTACCCTATGGTCTAGTACTCTAAACTTGCTGCTGTTTATACTAGTGCCCTATAGCCTAGTACCCTATGGTCTAGTGCTCTAAATTTGTTGCTGCTTTGTTAGTACCCTTTGGTCTAGTGCTCCAAATTTGTTGCTGCTTATGTTAGTACCTTATGGTCTAGTACTCTAAATTTGTTGCTGCTCTGTTAGTACCCTATGGTCTAATACTCTAAATTTGTTGCTGCCTATACTAGTACCCTATGGTCTAGTACTTTCAATCCATATACAGTGAAATCCTGCAATAACATGCTTTGTTGTAACACAAATTCACATATAACATGATCATGACATGGCTCCAGAAAATTCACAATAGTTTCACCAACTTCCTGAAGTACTGCAATGTTTTATGCCAAATTAAACAAGAGTTTGTTTAAATAATTTGGCAAGAAGTGTTATATTCTTAGATGAAAAGTGTCTTATCACTGCATCTTGCTTAATATGAATTAACGATGTTAAACATTTCTATTTGTGAATGTTCATGTCATCTGTGTCAATATTCAATCACTGCACTTTGTTGTTTTTTTAAAGATGTCATTAAATATCTGATAAGTGTTGATCTTATTATCACTGAAAAATGAATAACAAAGCCAATATGTCTTCTTTGTGTTTGTCTTTCATGCTTTCTGTGTACAATCATTGTTCACACAAAGGTGACATGTTTATAAGAACATTTTTAAAAAATAAAGCTGCCAGCAAGCACATGTGGTATTGTGGTGTTATCAGACAACTGTCAATCAACTGACCAGTGAATAATATGGTCCATTCCCAATCAACATCACCCTTTTGTTCCTTAACAGTTATTCTTTCTGTAGTTATTTAAACAAACAGGCGTCAAAGTATTATTTCATGGTTATTTACAATAGATAATAGAAACATAAAGTTGTACTGTTCATGGGATGAACAAGTGTTTTTATAGCTACCTGTTAAATTCTTATGCTACAATTGAAGTAACTCTGAAATTTTTAGATATATGAAGTTAACTTAAGGAAAGGATAAATAAAAATTAATTTAGGAAATTTTGCAATTCATATGCTAATGCACGTTTAACTAATCTCCAACTATAAATGCAAATGTTTCTTGACAGATGTATATCTTTGATGCTAATTTAATTATTCTGAGATGAAGCTAATGCAATATTTTAACAAGAACTATGAATAATAAATAAAAGGCATTTATGGTAATTATGGGTATTTTTCTTTCTTAAGCCCTGTAAAATTTTTAGGAAGTACAATGTTTTCTCAACCTGTGTAAATTTTTACCCAAGTTTAATGAGCTGGTCATTGTGACCTCTTAGAATATTTTACAAAATGAGGACAACTGACAATTTACTATGTTCTATGGAGATCCTAATAATATGCAACAAAATCGCATGCCAACATGTTCTTCCTGAGTTTGAATTACCATCCCTTCAATTTAAGTCCTAATACCCCATCCCTATAGTTGTGGAGTGAATTTATGAAAACTTTAAGTTAAAAAAATGTCATATCTAGAAGTTTAAAGCATCTACTGTTTAAGTATAGAAATGTTTCATTCCATATCCAGAAGTTTAAAGCATCTAGCATTTAGATTGGAGAGGTGACTGTAAAACATTATGTAAGCAATCTCTCTTCCCTCTCCATCCCTCCCTCCCCCTTTCTCTCTCTCTCTCTCTCTCTCTCTCTCTCTCTCTCTCTCTCTCTCACATTATGTTCATAGCATAAAATCTCACATTTTCTACTTAACAAATACTGCAGTAACAATAGTCTACAAGTGAAGATATATCAGGAAACTAAAATCTTAATTCAAACATTTTACCAATACAAAATGGGTGAAGCCCTTTTCAGAAAAAAACCCAAGATAAGACCAAATGCACTTAAATCTACAATCGACACGCAACACATACCTGTTGTAAATACTGTGCAGACATTGCACCTCTTGGATGCCACTGATGGGGAGTGTATGGTCCACCACCTTGGTGACCTGGCATGGCATAAATTGGTTGCCCATGGTGATTGGGGTTAAGGACACTGGTAGGTACAAATTCAGGTGCATGGGGATTAAGGATATATGACTTGGTCATTTCAGCATTGTTCATTAGAGACCTCAGGTGGTTCCAGGTCATTCCGAAGAAACTCCCATGATCATTACAAACCTCCAAGTAGTAATCCCACACTTTGCTGAAAGGAGATTAAACATGAAAGTTGGAATAGAAAGTAGTTCAGCGATTCTACTGTTATGCTTGTGTTTAATTTTGTCATTCCTAACCTTCTCATTCTTTTGTTACATTTGTGCTTATTTTCTTCTTCTCATGTGATGCATGTGCTTAACTTTCTCATTAAATTTCTCATTCCTAGGCTGTACCTGAGCTTAACTTCATCTTTCTCATGTTATGCCTGTAGTTAATTTTGTTATTTCATGTTTATGCCTGAGCTTAACTTTGTCTTTTTTGTGTTATGCCTATATTCAACTCTGCCATTCTCATGTTATGCCTGTGGTTAATTTTATCATTCCCAAAGTTTTGCCTGAGCTTAGCTGTCTTCTCATGTTACGCCATAATTGTGTGATTGCTTCACTGTATCTTGCTTAATTCTGTCACTCCTATGTTTGCCTGTGCTTAATTTTCTTATGTCAAGACTTTGCTTAACTCTTTCTCAAGTTATGCCTATGCTTAACTTTGTCATTCTCAAGTTATGCCTATGCTTAACTTTGTCATTCTCAAGTTATGCCTATGCTTTGTCATTATCATGTTATGCCTATGCTTAACTTTGTCATTCTTAGGTTATGCATGTGTTGTTTTTTCCTGTGTTATGCCAACAACCAAGATCCAACTGAACAGCATCACATTTCTGCTCTACCTAATGATTCTTAAGATACATTACATAGCTGATGTATGAAACAGATTTTACATTTTCAGTCAATAAAAACAAAAATATAAGAAATTATATACAAGAACAGCCTCCTTTCATTTTGATAGACAGAATGCTACATTGGTTGGAAAAATTACTATAAATATACTGGCCAAACTTGTTTGTTGGTTATTTGTGTTGTTTTAATGCCATTTTTCACCATATGATAGTCTATACATGGTAATATTTTGTGGTGGAAGAATCTGGGGAAGAAACCACCAAACTATGAGAACTACTGGCTAGCTTTCTCACATATCCATGTAGGCCAGGCAGAAATTTGAGCCCATGTGGACAGAACTGACATGTCAGTGATCTGTAAAAGATCAGGGCCTTCCATTAAAGTTGGAGGGTGAGCTGAAACAGTAGGCAGAGGGCTCTTGGGGGACCTCCCCCAATCAGGATATAGGTTTTTTTTTAAGTAGCTGGGCATAAATTAAAATTAGCCAGGTTAATCGCCCGGCTCATGGCTGATAAGGAAAGCTCTGAAGATATTGCCTTAGACCACTGGCTACCCAGGGCCCCTACTAGCCCAAGATGGATACAAGTCTTTTGTGAGTTTTGAAGGACACAAAAGCTCTACATGTATAAATCCTTCAACATATATTATAACATATATTATAAAATGAGTTTTAATGAACTTACAGAGCTTCACTTGCAACATTAACACATGAAATACTTGCTTACTGCCTCCAATAACCAAGCTGGGATATCAAAATTTAAAATAATCAACATTTTTGCCATTGTACACATTACATAAATTTCCATGAGATTATTTATATTCATGGATTTATACATCTGTATAATCTATATAATTATTTGAAATTTGAGTTTTTCAGATGTATGAAAATCATACAATTCTATCCTCAATTTTCAAATTTTTCTGCATGTCAAACAACAACAGACCTGCTAACTCTGACGAGACTGTCTCAGTAAGGCAGTTGATTTTTTTCCATAAGTTTGACCAGTTTTCACTAAGAGGTATAACAAAATATTACAAACTGCTATTGTAAAGCTGGAAAACATATTTAAAAGTTTGGTATTTGAAACACTGCAGCTACGGTAAACATTATGTTCAACTAATATATTTGTAAAGTATATGCAGATCTTACTTACTCTTACCACTAGTACAGCTGCACAAACTTCAGTTCCACACCCTATGCAGCTTGATGGCTTGTTGCTATCTCTAAACTTGATATAATTCTTGGATTTTTTCTATTTCACATGACAAAAGCAATCACATCTCCCGCCATGAGACAGAACCAAATTGACATGTGATATCCAATAAATGTAATTGTGACCCTTTCTGCTTTTATTCACAAGAATTTGAATATTCCTTTATATTCTTCTGTGCTGATTATTAACACTTTTTAAGTGGCTTATTTCCCCTTTTGTCTTCAACATGCATCACTTACTGGACACCATTTTTTATAATCTGTAATCAACAGTTTGATCATACAGATGCTTTGCATGTAAAAGTATGTGCAGTTTAAAGTGTCTGAGGCACTGCTGTAAAGTTAGTCTGGTTTCCTGACTAATTCAACTAATTCTAAGATGAATCCCAGATCCAAATCAAACATGGATGAACCAATTATCTGGATTTTTCAGCAACAATCATTTTTCCATAGTTTATGCTTTTATTCCACAAGTCCGTATTTTAAGGGTCATTTTCATAAGACTTACGGCAAAATCATAAGGGTTGACAGGTCTGCAACAAGGACTCTTAGGCACCAATTGGCCAATCACTGATTACACAAACGAGGTAACTAATTTACATTAGTACATTTACAATACTATGCATCATAGTTTGGTAATGTATTCTCTCCAACTTACCTGCATTTACCAATAAGGCATAATGAGGCAGGGTCCCCAACCACAACGACAAGAGACTGTGCACGAGTGATAGCAGTGTTCAGAAGCTTGGCATTAGACAGAAAACCAAGATTCAACTCTGAGACAGTGCTGTCTGACTTACAGGAGTGTCTAGTTCGAACGGTACTCAGGAAGATTACACGAAACTGTTTGCCTATCACAGAAGAGAAACAGCAAATAAAAATATAATGTGCAAAAATTAAGAATAACTTTAACTGAAATTGTGAACTTGTATAAATTTGGAAAGGTTTGTGGGAACACAAGGAAGCCAATGTAAGATGAACATAATTTTAATCATTATGGAGTTTTCAATGTTGATAAATGTTAATGTGCCTCAATGCACATGAATGTAGATTTAGCATTTATCTAAATTGATTCTAATCTGTGAACTCTAGACTTTATCTGCAGTTCTGGACTATATGTGTCACCAAGTTGATTTATCAGACATAATATTTCCTATCTCCACTGAGACTAATGCCGTTTCCTTGTTAGCAAAGCATGAAAGCACATTGTAACACAGCATGTTTCTACCTCCACTGAGACTAATGCTTTTTCCTCTTTAGCATAATGAAAGCACTTTATAAAATAGCATAATGTTTTCTATCTCCACTGAGACTAATGCCGTTTCCTTGTTAGCAAAGCAATGAAAGCACATCGTAACACAGCATATTTCTATCTCCACTGAGACTAATGCATTTTCCTTTTTTAGCATAATGAAAGCACTTCATAAAATAGCATAATGTTTCCTATCTCCATTGAGACTAATGCCATTTCCTTGTTAGCATAATAATGAAAGTACATTATAACATAGCATAAATGTTCCAATCTCTACTGAGACTAATGCTTTTTTTCCTTGTTAGCATAATAATGAAAGCACTTAATAAGACAGCATAATGTTTCTATATCCACTGAGACTAATGTCTTTTCCTTGTTAACAGAGCAATGAAAGCACATCATAACATAGCACAATGTTACAAAATATGCATGCTTAAAAGCTTAAAATGATACTGAATGTTCATCTTTATTAACATTGGGAACAAATTTTCCAGAATAAAGAACATAATGAATTATCATATCTACATGCTTATTAGTCCAGTCCAACTACAAACAACCATGACCGTGATTGGCCATCACATAATCTGCCGGCAGATCAGGGTCTATGTTGTTTGTTCTCCTGATTCCTAAACTGCAAAGACCCAGATCTCTGGCACAGTATGTGATGGCAGATATGTGGTAATGTATTTTTCATGTCTTCTCATGTCTTCACTACTTTTTTCACATATGATTCACATACCATATTAACTTACAGATAATATGTACCACCAAACTAAAAATTAAAAACAGCACAGACCCTGACCTGGTGGTGAATAATGCTGCTATCTTGTTCATATTAATTATGATTTAAAGGATATCTACTTTAGTAAAATTAGATACTATGCAGCATGAAATTATGTGATCACTACATTAGCATACCACTAATATAATGTTGTTGTTCTGTTGTTCTTGTTGGTGCCATTGTTCAGCATATGATAGGCTATGGTGGCTATTTTAGCTGGTGTAGGAAGAACCTGGGAAAACCCTGTTAAGAACAAATAACCCATGGAAAGTTACTGACAAAGCTTTCTCACATACCCACACTGGCCAAGCGCAAGTTTCGAACCCACTTGGACAGAGGTGAGATGGCAGTGATCAGTAAAGTGGAGCACTTTAGACCACGGTCACTCAGGACCCATGATATAATGCAACTTATCACTTAAGTGTATCGCAGCACAATGAACTCTGGGAGAGACTGGACATAAAATGATGTGGTTATGACTTGTCTCTTGTCAAATAATGAAAACTAAAAATACTTTCAAAATTTTAATATTGCAATAACAGTTATGTGAAAGAAAATTATGACAGCAATGAAAAGTATACGAGGCCCTGGGAATTCTTAAGCAATGGCTGACCTCTCATAAACTGGCCATGCAGGCTTTCTGTTGCAGAAAGGTGATGTGATCTCAAAATCTTTGTTACTAAACAACATACACTTTTCTTTGCATATTTGATAAGGAAAAAATGGATGATATTCAACCTGCACAACTTTATGAATTTTAATTTTCAATACTCATTCAGCTCTTATTTTACAGACAACTGGTAACATGGCATGTTTCCCATAGATTTTGGTGTAATGATCCTTCTGTGTGTGTGTTGTGTGTGTGTGTGAGTGCACAAGATTTGGATTTTTAATGTTTCCCATAGATTTTGGTGTAATGATCCTTCTGTGTGTGTGTGTGAGTGTGTGTGCATGTGTGTGTGTATGTGCACAAGATTTGGATTTTTAATGTATCTTTAACAATTTTTCAGTCATATCACTGCCATGTCTGCAGTGTGGAAGTTTATAGTGATGTCTAGCACTGGGGCATCGTGACGCAGACATGTAGCATGATGTCCTGCCTAGTCACATTATCCTGACACCAGGCCGACCTGTCCTAACACTAACCTCTTAATGCTGAGTACCTAGCAAGGCAGCTGTTAGTACCATTTTTATAAGTCTTTGGTATGACTTGGCTGGGGTTTGAACCCATGACCTCCCGCATCTGAGGCAGATGCTCTAACTATTAGGCCATTGGAGTGGTCTGCTTGTCAAGTAAGAACAGATATATATTCAAAGTCTGGATCAACTGGTAGTACCTTATGTGATGGAAGATCTAGATCTGGTACACTTTGGTGCATTATATGACGGCAGATCTGCATCTATTAAAACCAATGATAGGTCTGGATCTAGAATACTGTGGCGTATTATCGAATGGGTTCTACACATTATACTCAAGGAATAATTGGTAATTATAGGTACAATAAAAACAAGGTTTCATATGAGTGTAAGTACTTCTCATCACAAGCTTAGACACATTTTCTTCAGTCCACTTGCAACTCATGTTTAAGATCTAAAACATTTGTCAACATTTTATTTTTACCAGTTTTCAAAAATATAAATAAAATCTTGCAGCTCTTTTAAACTACCCAACACTCACCTTGAACATTCTGTACTCTCTCCACAGTAACTCTGTGTATCTTTTTTCTCCTCATTTCTGAACGTATTCGTATCACCTGCAGCGGTACAAAATTTATTTACCCTTTTAGGACCATACATTTTTTTTTATTAAACACCATTAGCCATATTCAATGTAAGAAACTAATTATATCAATCAATTTGATAAATGTGATCAACTTAAGGTTTTGCAGTGTGATGTAAGGTGGACTTGGGGAAATGATCATTTTCTAATGGTTCAAATACTTACTCAATACTCTGAGCTTATTTGTTTTTTTGTGTCACAAGGTAAATATCTTTATATATGATATTTCTATTAGTACAGGAAACATCATGAACAAAGTTAATAAAATTAACATTTTATTCATTGAGTCTCTGTAATGAAAACATCTAAATGTATACAGAGGTTCCACTGTGACATAAATTGATTTTTGATCTTGACACATACAGCAAAAATGTAATGCTTGTGAATCTTTCTGACATTTTTTCCATTAGTCATTTTATGAAATGGTCAGAAGGTCTGCATGTTTAGCAATACCTTATATACTTACTTCTAAGTCGAATCCAAGTGCAAACTGCAAAGACCCATATCTGCTGTAACGCACAGGCAGCTCTGGCTCTATGCATATTGTTAAGAGTAATAAGTACATAAACAACACAGACCCTGATCTGCTGACACATGTGATAGCAGATCAGGGTCTATGTTCTTTGCAGCTGGACTCTGACTTATAAGAGCATCCACTGTGGTATTTTAACAGCAGTTTTGAGAAAAGCATTTATATTTGGCCACTAGATCAGAAAATTGCAGTGGCATTGTAACAATAACCATACTGTTGCAACTATGTGAAAGAAGATGATATGAATAGGCTTCTTTTCACCATTCTGAGAAAGAGAAGATTAAAATACATTTACTGAAAATATTTCTCTTCTAACTTTTTTTATATCATCATTAAGAAATCTACTGAACTGACATTTTTTTTTACTATTCTATGATTACATTCAGAACTATAAAAGCAAAATTCTGACACTACTTTACATTACCACTAAAAGAAAAGTAAGCAACTTGGTCTCATAATCCATGTACATAAAGCAACGTTGAGTTATGTGCTTTTTTGCCAGAAATCAAATGGCAAGCTTCAGCTGACTAACCTGATCAGCATAAGGGGTGACAACTCCAATTGAGTTCTCATCCTTCTCTCCCCACTGTGAAGGCCAGTATTTCTGTAAGTGTTCCACCTGCTCCAGCACCTCATACACCTACAAAATAAAATTTATTATATAGATGTGTGTGTATATATATATATATATATATATATATATATATATATATATATATATATATATATATATATATATATATATATGCCTCTATAAAACTTTAATTTTAGTCTCTGAATATACCAAATTTACTGCATGAACATGACCCTTCACCAAACTTTCACCTCATACACTGCAATATAACCCTGCAGGTCTTTACTGAAATCTTCTATACAGTTTGGTAAAATTATGTGCACTTCTAAAAACCAAAGCTGGATGCCTCATTGTTAGACTGAGGGTCAAATAAAGGACCAATTTTCTGACCACTATTCTCACCTGTTGTGACATCTGCCAGTGTAAAAATGAAGTGAAACCTCGATAATAATAATAATAATAGTATTAGTATTAGTAGTTTGTTTTGTTTTGGGTGTTTAATTCCATTTTTCAGTGCAAGATAGTCATATATCATGGTCAGGATAACTGGTGAAGAAACAACCTGGGAAAATCCTGTAATAACCACTGAGCAGCTTCCTCACATACCCACACTGACTGAACCAGAAAGCAATCCATGTGGACAGAGGTGAGATGGCAATGATTTGTAAAGGTGAGTGCTTCAGATCAGCAGTGGTAGTTGTAGTTGTAGTAATAATAATAATAATAAAAATTAATTTTTACAGGGTGGCACTGTTAGTAACAATTGATCTCTCTGGATAGCCTAAAATACTGTAGTCCATCTGAATCATATAAAGGTCTGCCCATAATCAAATTATTTTCTATTCAATCTATTTCATATTTCCCACTCCCAAACGGAATTTTACTTAACAAGTGCCCAATATCAAGAAAATTAACAAGTGCCTAATATCAAGAAAATAACTATCTTCACCTTCAAAGGTGTAGAAGTGAACAAATGTCCTGGTAACAGAATGTGTCATCCTTGTGGTAGCAACTGTAAGAAACAAATACTTATCTCCACAGCAAAGATGAGAAGAAAAAAACCAAAACAAGAATATCTTTGGGAAGAAACTCTTCCAAGATACCATTAAAATTACCTTTATTTATAACCACCTTCATTTTTACCAGTGATAGCATTTTCATCAAAAAGGTAAAGAAAGTAGCCAGTTCATGGATGAAAACCCAAAGGAGAATGAATTCATTGTCCTTGTACCCGCATGAAAAGAAATGACACTTTCTCTTACATGCATTCAAAGTGGAAGGCCTTTACACTTGTGTGATTCTTCCCATGATGTTGCACATGTAATTCTTTCCACAATCCAAAGAGCTGAAATTCTTTATGTGCAGGGCTCTCCTGACAAGTACCAAGCATGAATGGGAAGTCTATCCAGGCATGGATGGAGGACCTGTTATCTCTGCTGTATGAGATGGTTGGGAAACACCATGGATCTTTCTGAGATGGTTGATAACTATACTGAGTAGATAGGTTGTTGACACTCATCTTATCCCATTTGTGATGGTAAACCAGCAGGCATTAAGCCCTGTCTCAAGAATCTGCTCCAGCTAAATGACAGTAAATGTAGTGTCCACTCTACAGGCTACTGGGTCCAAAACCAGAGGCAGATAGATTGTGATTAACAACTGGTTGTAACATCAGAACGACCACCAAAGAACACAAATCTGATGGAAGACTGACATGTAAAAACCACTAGGTATGCAGTGTTTGACCTTTCTTTGATGAAGAGTCTGCCTGAGATGTGCAAGTTATCTGGATCTTGAACTGGTGCAAGAAGCACCAAATGAAACAAATCCTAAACCAGAAAAGAGATCAGTGATTTGTTTTTTCTTTGTTTGAAAAAATAGAATAATACAACATTTCCATAAAGCAGATCCATCAACCTGCCATAAAAAGGTATTAATTATGGCTTCATTTCCTAAATATCAATGTGACAGACCCTTTTCCTCTAGTCCCTGGTTTCCAGTGACTAGTGAAGCAAGGCAACTTGTAGGCACCACAACCTTGCATGCTGGCATCACGACATCTGGTTAAGGAGATTCCAGAGGAAGTCTTGCTTACAGCCAAGACTAATGTTGCCACTGATACAGGAAGTAACTTGTCTCTGTTGAGATCTGAATACTATGATCTTAATGACTGGAAATGGGTGCCAATGAGTTAAAGGTCATTAAAAAGTGTGCATAAACAGCTGGTCCACATGCAGACCATAGTGAAAAGTCAAGAAAAGTAGCAAATGTAGATAAACTTAAGAAAAGCAGGAAAAAGTGGGAAAAGTCTCTGGAAGGGACTGATGATCTCCTGGCCATAAAGGAACTTCCAGTAAGATAAACGTATTTCTTCATTTGTCCTCCCTTCTGTAGTGATATTGTATATCCAAGATTGTGTAACAGTACCCTTTAATTGTGAACGGTTCTAACTTCTTCATCTCAATAAGCATAGAAGAAAGTTAGCTTTTTGGGGTAATCATGTCTTAAACAGAAGAAAGTGGTGGGCCTTCTCACATGAGCACTTCTCTCCATCACTTCTGTGAACTGTTTGTCCCCAAGGGCTTATTTCATATGGTCCAGATGTGCCAAGTTCAACAACTCTGTGTTCACTTGAAAATCCTGCCACTGAGGTTTGCTTGAGCAGGTGAGAAAGTCATGATTTTCCTTGGAATTTCCATTGCTAGATTTAACAAGCCATTTTGGGAGCAATCAGAAGAAGACAGCACTTTGATTTCCTCATGTTTAGCAAGATCTTTGGGATCAGATGAGTTGGAGGATAAGCATTAGCATCCAAACTGCTCCAATCTATGAAAAGGTCATTCACTGCACAGGCCTTCACATCTGGACTGGGGAGACAAAAGTTGCTTATTGATCAAATAGCTTTGTTGAGCTCTAGGAATGAATCACAGTAAGAAAATAAAAGGGGGGGGGCAGGGTTTGCTTTTATTATCATATGTGACTAATTTTTCTTGGGTCAGGGGCAACAAACAAATTCACATTGATAATGAGTTAGATCTCATACCCTCCTGTGGTTTCTGAGTCTCCAAGAACATGGAGAAGGATCTCATACCCTCCTGGGATTTAAAAGTACTCTTCTCTGTATCAAAGAGATAAGATCCGATATCCTCCTGAGATCGAGTCTTTCTTCTGAATCTCCAAGAACTCAGACTGAGGAGTGCCTACCCTGATAAAGTTCTGTGACTCATCTGGAGCATTATGTCTTTTGACTTAACTGAGATAGATCTCATTCACTCCTTGGATCGAGTAGTGATGGTGCCATATGCTACTAGGACCAAGGAGTTATGTTCCAAGTCCCATAGAACTCTGAACAAAACTGTCTCACTGAGGTAGTACTCTTCTCTTGGGAAAAGAAAGATCCTATATCCTCCTGGAGAGTGAAGATATCATACTCTTTGGGACAGAGGAGTCTATTCAGAGCCCTATAGGACTCAGAACAATCCAACCCCACCTGGGCAATATTTTCCTGAAAAGAAGCAAGTACTCTCTGAAATCAAAAATATTATAAAATATCCCAATTAGAATACGTACTGCAGCAAGTACTTACAGAAAAGAGGTATTGTCATTCAACAATATTAACAGTACTGTTGAAGTTTATTCTTGTGCAATTATTGTCGTATCTTCTATTTTCAACTGATGAAAACAATGAAAATAAAATTTTGGAAAAACAAAAGGGTAGCAATAACTACCCTCGCTGAAATTATATCTACTGCTAAAGTAAGTATTTACACAAATATTGCAAAGTCATCTTTTCTAAATTTGATGAAAAAATGAAATAAATTTCAAGAACTACAGAAATGGGTATGTCACAAATTTAATAAGTACTGCAGAAGCAATATATAAATACTGAACATTCTGATTGTATTAGTTGTTGTTGTTGTTGTTGTGGGGCTTAACGCCATTTTTCAGCACACGATAGGCTATACATGGCGGCCAGTATTAATGGTGGAGGAAGAAACCGAGAAATCCCCGGAAAGAACCACCGACCCACGAGAAGCTACTGGCAAGCTTTCTCACATATCCACATTTGCCGAATCCGCGACTCGAACCCACGCAGACAGAGGTGAGATGGCAGTGATCCATAACGGAGAGCGCTTTAGACCACTCGGCCACTCGGGGCCCCTGATTGTATTAGTAATGGAAATAAAATTTTATGACTACAAAAGGGTAGTGATACAGTATGACCCCACTATAGCATTCTACATTAGACCCCACTATAGCATTCTACATTAGACCCCACTATAGCATTCTACATCAGACCCCACTATAGCATTCTACTTTAGACCCCACTATAGCATTCTACATTAGACCCTACTATAGCATTCTACATTAGACCCCACTATAGCATTCTACATCAGACCCCACTATAGCATTCTACATCAGACCCCACTATAGCATTCTACATTAGACCCCACTATAGCATTCTACATCAGACCCCACTATAGCATTCTACATTAGACCCCACTATAGCATTCTACATTAGACCCCACTATAGCATTCTACATTAGACCCCACTATAGCATTCTACATTAGACCCCACTATAGCATTCTACATCAGACCCCACTATAGCATTCTACATCAGACCCCACTATAGCATTCTACATTAGACCCCACTAGCATTCTACATCAGACCCCACTATAGCATTCTACATTAGACCCCACTATAGCATTCTACATTAGACCCCACTATAGCATTCTACATTAGACCCCACTAGCATTCTACATCAGACCCCACTATAGCATTCTACATCAGACCCCACTATAGCATTCTACATTAGACCCCACTATAGCATTCTACATTAGACCCCACTATAGCATTCTACATCAGACCCCGCTATAGCATTCTACATCAGACCCCACTATAGCATTCTACATCAGACCCCGCTATAGCATTCTACATTAGACCCCACTATAGCATTCTACATTAGACCCCACTAGCATTCTACATTAGACCCCACTATAGCATTCTACATCAGACCCCACTATAGCATTCTACATTAGACCCCACTATAGCATTCTACATCAGACCCCACTATAGCATTCTACATCAGACCCCACTATAGCATTCTACATTAGACCCCACTATAGCATTCTACATCAGACCCCACTATAGCATTCTACATTAGACCCCACTATAGCATTCTACATCAGACCCCACTATAGCATTCTACATTAGACCCCACTATAGCATTCTACATTAGACCCCACTATAGCATTCTACATTACAACAGAAATTCAGATATGATTGTAGCATTGTTCCCAAAATTTCATACACATATATTTTTCTGGTACATGATTTTTTTGTCAAGGTAGCTACCATGATGACGATACTGGATTTATCAGGGCACTATTTTCATTTAGGACCAACCAGTCATCAAAATAAGTTGTTTAGTTGAATCCCAATATGAATACAACCATCCATTCAGGGCAGTCACCTTTGCAACCACATTGGATGTCAGGTCATCACCATTTTCATTTAGGATCAACAAGCATAAGCAGTCTTTAAGTGACAATCCTATAACAATATGACCATCTGTTCTGGTGCAGTAGCAATTACATGATTTTCAGAATGGTTGCAGTGCTGACCATACTAAATGCCCAAGAGGCACCATTTTCATCTAGGATCCATAAGATCTCAGGAAAAATGTGTCTGCAAAATTTGGTGGCAATCTTCTCAATGGCTTTGGAGAAGTAGCAATAACAAACAGGTGCCAAACAAAAGGTCATCACATAAGCTTTCTGATCTATGACCAACTGAGATAAAAATTGTAGGGAATGTACTAGCAGGAAAAGCAGGAACAAACAGGAAAAAGAAGGGCCACTAAAAAGGCCTTTATTATCATAATACTAATAATTGTTTAATAAGGAAAAAAAAAATGAAAGCCAATAATGAGTTTTCTGGGCAGAAAATGAAGGTTTAAAGATTAACCACAGGTGATAAAGACTTCAAAACATCTTTAATGATAAATAAAAGGTCAACAAAACTTGAATAATGTTGAGAAGCAGGAAAAAAAAATCAATAGATTTAGAAAGAAATATAGTTTTACCTCAGCAATATTATAGTAGCCTGTGCTGTTTTCATGCTGAATGTCCTCTCCACGGGCTGTGAAGAAAGTAAGGGGATAGTACACACCATGAGGCTCTGGGTTTCCACTGGCTGCAAGCTGATTGTCATAGAAAAGATGTGAAGTGAAGTCCACAATAGCCGAGTTTGAACGGTAATTTTCACACAGCATTATTTTAAATGGACTGGAGTCCGAGTAGAGATCATACAGTCTTTCTAACAGTGTTCGATCAAACTGCTGCTGACGTCCAAAATCTGAATACACTTCTGGACCAATCTGAAGAAATGAATCAATGCATGTCACTTACAACAGTACAACAGAATATGCTGCCAACAACTTGCACTATGATGTACCCTGAAACTTTCAAAACTTTCAAATCAAAGTATTAATATCACTGACAATGATTCTATGAATGGTGATACATAGGTCTTGCTACATGATGAAGCATGAAAAACAAAAATGATTATATAGCAAGTAAAAATTCTTACTGAACTAAGGAGTCACAAATTTTTATCTCTGTACTGGTACAGTCGCATACGTGTAACAAGAACTTCATGTATTTCATGTAAATCAACATACAGTGTGTGACTTTACTAGTGGTTTTTTTTGCATACAATGTACACTCCATTCTTCAAACCAGTCATGTAATGGAACAACTGTGGATGCATATAGGCACTGGCAAGTATTGGGAGGAAGATTTTATTTTATTTGTTACTTTGGTGAGTGGAAACCAAACCAGGTAAGATGTGGCATTTAAAGAAAGGTGACTATTACATGAGGTTGACATGCACAGGTCACTGAAATGTGGTTCATGAAATTGGGTGACCATTATCTCAGTTTAACATGAATTTGCAACTGAAATGTGTTTCATCAAATTACCGTATATACTCGCATATAAGCCGAATAATTTAGGAAAAAATAAAGGCCTGGAAGAAGAGGGGTTGGCTTATCTGCAGGCCAGTGTCTAAACTTGACAGGTTTTAAGTCTTTTTGTTGACTACTGTAAAGGCTGTAAATCTTGGGACATGAAAAATTAATTTTTTCTGTGCCCTAAGACATATGCATCTTTAAAAATCATTTTCGGTGACCCGACACTTACTAAACTTTTATCAAGTATTATGGTTGATTTGGTTATTATTTGGTAATTACTGGTGCACTGATATAAAATGTCCAATGCAATAATGCATAAACAAACATTAATTGGGTCTGAAGGGAGAGACAGTGTTACAGCAACTCGTGATTGCTCAATTCTTGTCATCGTTCGATCAAATTACACACAAATCTAAATTAGGCAGAAACAATAAGAAAACAGAAAATTTAATAAATTACTTTTCAAACAAGTTTATACCATTTCTTTTTAATAATCATACATGCCAAGCCCGAGATAAGTATACGTGAACTTTCTGTTACTATAAATTTGCATAATAAATGCATTTAGAACTTTCTGCGTGCATCTTGTGATGTCTCAGAGTTGTGGGTCGGCTTATACGCAGGTCATGTACTTTTTTGATGTTTATACCTGTTCAGTTGGGGGGTCGGTTTATATGCAAACGGGCTTATACGCAAGTATGTACAGTAGGTAACCTTTGTGTGGGACTGACACAGCTGTAACTAACAAGTGATTCATCCAAATAGGTGACCTTTGTGTTGGAATGATTTGCAACTATAACTAAAACTTGTTTCATCATGTACATGACCTTATTGTTGTGGAGCTGACATCCAAATGTAACTAAAAGGTGTTTCATCAAAGTGCGTGACCTTTGTGTGAGGCTGATATGCAACTGTAACTAAAATGTGTTTCATCAAGTAGGTGACCTTTTTGTGGGCTGACATCCAGCTGTAACTGAGCAGATGACCTTTGTGTGAGATTGACATGAAGCTGTATTAAAAATGTGTTTCATCAAAGTGGATAACCTTTGTGAAAGACTGACATGAAGCTGTAACTAAAAAGTGTTCATCAAAGTAGATGACCTTTGTGTGAGACTGACATGAAGTTGTAACTCAAAAGTGTTTCATCCATGTGGGTGACCTTATGTGAAACTAACATGAAGGTGTAACTAAAATGTGTTTCATCAAGTAGGTGACCTTTTTGTGAGGCTGACGTCCAGCTGTAACTGCAAGGTGTTTCATCAAAGCAGATGACCTTTGTGTGAGGCTGACATGAAAATGTAACTAAAATGTTTCATCAAGTAGGTGACCTATGTGTGAGACTGACATGAAGCTGTATCTAAAATGTGTTTCATCAAAATGGTTGACCTTTGTGAGAGACTGACATGAAGCTGCAACTAAAAAGTGTTTCATCAAAGTAGATGACCTTTGTGTGAGACTGACATGAAGCTGTAACTAAAAAGTGTTTCATCCATGTGGCGACCTTATGTGAAACTAACATGAAGATGTAACTAAAGTGTTTCATCAAAGCAGATGACCTTCGTGTGAGAATGACATGAAGCTGTAACTAAAAAGTTTTTCATCCAAGTGCATGACCTTATGTGAAACTGACATGAAGCTGTAACTAAAAAGTGTTTCATCAAAGTAGATGACTTATGTGAGACTGACATGAAGCTGTATTTACGATATGTTTCATCAAAGTGAGATAACAAGGATCCCAAGGATCCTGCTTCAAGCTGCATGATCCCAAAACTGAAACCAGTTACTGGAACATGAAAAGCAGATCACTGTGACCTACTTCTGATCTGATTAGTATTCATCACTGTGAATGCGTTAACAAATTTTCATGACCATACTTGTAACAGTGTCCAGGTTATGGAAGTTAACACTGGAACAAACACAAAGACTTACATTTAAATAGTAATGATAACATAACTGTCATTTCTGTCAGAAAAGTAATACCTTTTTTTGGCTATATACTAATAAGACAAAATGATTAACATTAATCTTACTTGTGAAATGTTGGCGTATTTAATTATCAGGAATAGATACTTTTACATGGCTATGTGTCCACTTGATTCAAAACAACATAAAATGTATAGGTTAGTGTGCATTTTGTGTGCTTCTTTAAGCTGAATATCTGTCTCCAAGTAAGGAGCATTTAAAAAGGCTATTCTTATCAAATACACAAAGAAAAGTGAAAATTGGTGAGTTAATTTGTTCAATATAGCACAATTACTGTTATCACATAACTTGTCTGAACAGAAAACCTGTGTGGCTGATTTATGGCAGGTCATAATTGGTAATATTTCAAAAATGTCTCTGTTTTTTCTTGACTTTATCTCTTTCATCAAACTATTATTGCAATCATTTAAATTGTATTTAAGCATTTTTCTTTTTATGTCATTTATTATGAGGTACAAGTCACAACCATTTCATTTTACTTTCAAAATCTCCCTGTGTTCATGGCACTAAAGGTAACAAGATGCCAGATCAATGACATCATAATGTAATGAACACATTGATTCACGCAGTGGATTTTACGAAAGACTGACCTGCATATGATCGCCAGCCAGTACAAGTCGTGTGTTTGGTCCCATCAAGGACAGAGGTATCAGGCTCTCAGTCTCCAGTGCTTGGGCAGCCTCATCCAGAAATATGTGTGAGAAAAACCCTGTAACGTTGGCAAAGGTCCATTATGTGTTGTCATTGGTTCAACAAACCTATCTCAAAAATTATGAACAACTTTTAATTATGATAATTTCAATTTATCGATGACTTGCATAGAGCAAAATCTCTAACTTTTTTCTATCCTCTTTGAAAAAGTTGTAAGTAAACACAAGAAAGCCACTGTCTGCATGTTAAGCCTATGATGAAACCATTGCTGTAAAATTTGTGATCTTTATTTCATGGTCCAAAGATTGACTGAGCATGTCACAGAATGAAACATCCTAGCTTCATAATGGATTCTGACGATGCATTAACAAAATCCTCAAGGCATCAGGAAACATGGACCAAAAAAAACTTTAATCAAAACCATAATGAAAATTTTCTATGATTGGCACCTTGACCCTAAGGTAAAATGGACAAGCAATGGTATCACAGAAATAAATTATTTAGCTTCATAAGGATTTCATGAAAAGTATGATGAGAATTACCAAGAGGATTGGGAAATAAAAACCAATGTAAAACCTGAAGCAAAACCTTAACAAACTGTTGATGCTGCAGCTATTGCCCCAAAAATGATTAGTATGTCTTGCTTCCCACTAAGTTAGACTCAACATTAAGGTAAACAGATATATTCTGGAGCCTGGACTTTTCATTCACAAGAACAATCTGCATATTGGTGCTATTGTACAATGAAAATTGTATTAACATAAGCTTATCTAAACATCTTGGAAAGAATCGGATATTAACTTTACAAACCCAAGTTTCAGACTGGTGTTTCTCTATGGTAACTCACCTGGTGGTGGTTTGACCTCAGCAATGTAACGTGCAACACTCAGGGTTGAAATGACAATCCTGTGCTTTTGGAGATCTTCAATCTCTGGAGGTCGAAAAGTTCCTGCTAAGGAACCCTGACTCTCCACAAGACAGTACTGAAGGACTGTCTCAGATACAGTTTTAATCCATCGGTGACGATAATAAACACGCAGTGGTCTAGCATCCAAGTTACCCTCTTTTATATATGGATGCAGAAATTCTTTTATATACAAATCTGCTGCACTGGAATGAAAATTAAATCTATTATTAATGAGGGCATCCTGTTTTTAAATTTACCTCATTTCTGTAACATATGCAACCACCACAAGCCAACAACAAATGAGCATGTTTCTTATCATACACAGAAGGAGTTTTGGTAGTTATGGTAATAAAGAATTTTCAAGTCCTTTTAGGTATGCTTATAAAGTGACTGAAACAGAGAGTGGTTCAACACCTTAAAAAATGTCACTATGAATTCTTCAATACAATCAATGCCCAGTTCCACCCCATCCCCCAACTGCATGACTCAGTTTACTATAAAATATAGCAGAGCAGGTTATTTGTGTGGATGTAAAATTTAGTGATTTTGGCTGGCAATTTATATTTAGTGATGGGGGTGAAGCAACCAGAAGTATTTTCTAATCCCAGCAACAACTGTCCTTTTAATACATGCTAAATTACTCTCAACTACAACAACTTTATTGTGGACAGGTTAAAATTACTTGTCCAACAATGAACAAAGAAAATAATAGGAACAACAAATCATGCATTTGGATTATGTCATTTACTAGTCTAACCCATTTGAAAAAAAAAGAATGGTACAATTGTGTTTAATTAATCTGAGCTGTTGCTGATTTTAAAATCAAGAATTCATTCTGTTCTGCCTATTGTTTGCTTGATTTACAATAGAATATAAAAACTGGGTGACTGAGTCAAATGGTAAGGAATAGTTCTCAATAATGTCCACTGCAGCAAACATCTTGTGGTCCCTATAGGTGTTCATTCACAGTAGAAAAAAAAAAAACAGTGATTAATAAATTTTATTTCATGACCATTAAACCATTTAATTTCTTTTTCTTTTGCAATGTATGGACCATTACCAAAGACTTGGTATTTTGGGATGGAAGAAACATTATCTTTGGATTCAATCTATAGTGATAATTAAGAATGACACAACAATGGACAAGACAGAATACTATTTATTTATGTTTTCATTTCAGAGTTTCAAGAAATGTCAAAATGTTGAGACCTCAACATAAGACTGCTGCTATCACTCAAATTTCTCCACCATTAAAATACAACCCCAATCCCAGGATTCCAAAGACAGGGAACAATGTGTTCCCCACTCCTCCAAATCAGACAGACAAACAAGATTTCAAAGTGACGAGAAAACTACTTGATAGTATTTCGTGCATTAGCTGTGGTAACAGAATGAGATAATATTTGTTGCTGTACAATTTTGCCATCTTAACTTTTGTTTGCACTGCATTATCTTCATTTCCTTGGAAACTTGTATTATTGTTATAAACATTTTATCATGTGCTCATGTAACCCACAAATATATTTACGTGTCTGAATATCTAGTTGGTCTGAAAAGAGCTGCACTAAGGAATTTTGTGTTAAAAATCTTGCCTTCAATTGACTTTAGTGCTAACTCATTGTCTACTGCCATTTATATTAAAAGAGATTAGTTTTCTTTTCAAAAACCAATAATTCCTTTATCAAATGTAGTACTATTTCTTCACATTTTTCACCCCAGAAATTTAGATTTTATTTAAACACTAACAGTCACAACAAAATTTGTATTGCAACTTGACAAACCTTGCATTATTTTGATTGCCACAAATATCAATTTAAAATATAAATTAACTCCATCTGAAAGCTTTTACTACCTTTAGCAAAAAATCTGGCTTCTGGTAGAGAGAAAAAACATGTACACTAAAGAAAAACAGTAGGCAGAGTTTTATTTTGCCACATGGAAAAGCATGACATCTTGGATTCACAAATTCCATTCAAAAGTAAGGCTTAATTTTCATGACTTTGCCATCTCCATTTTGAACCTCAGTATGGCTATGTACTTGTTGAGTCATCTAAGGTCTATGACTGGTCTGAGATTCAAACTGGCCTTGGGTACCAGGAACAACCTCAAGTAAATGCCTGCATAGTTTGTCTTGTGAACTACCTTCAATGCCCATTTGTTGAATACCAACCAAGAACTTCTATTGCAAAATTCCTGCCTTCTTCTGATTGGAGGTCAAATCTGTCGTGAATGGGGAAGCAAAAATGGAAGGGGATGGATAACTGAAAACCAAAGCCCCTCCAAAACAATTTGAATCACTCCTTTATTTTTGGGAAAGAGATCAATCTCCATGGGTAACAAATTAAGGAATCTGGCACCATAGGAAGACTACCTGTGGGTAGATGGGATGGCAAGTCAATGTCAGCTGTTAGGCCTTTTGTGGAGTTTGCCAAACTCCTCGGGAATTGGGGAGTCTGTTGCTGCCTGAAATTGGATTGCAGACAAAATTGTTGCCTCTGAGCATTTTGGCCTCTTATCCTTCAGGTGGCGATCATCTCTATGCTGTGGCTGAACCTGATTCTGCCTGAAAGGAGGTGCAGTTGGCAAGACAAGTTGAAACAACAGTTCATGTGATGCCTGCTTCTGTACTTCCTCAGATTTTCCACCAAAATGCAATAGCATGCCAAAAGGTGCCTACTGCATAGCCAAGGCAAGATGCAGCTCTGTGACAGACAAGCACAGAGACAGTGCAGCATCTTCCACCTTAATGTGATCAGGTGTCTGTTGCATTGTTATAATTAATTAAAAGTAGAGCTGCTTTGGGTATTCAATGGAAAAATGCCAATCTATGAGCATGTCCAACATGAATTCTAGCATCAAGGTTTCGGAATCTAAGCAGCCTGAGTGGAATGGATAACATGTTTGGTAAAAGAAACAACCTTCTACAATCATTTTCCATCTTTCTGTAAAAGCCTATACCTATAACTAACAGTGCTGAAATAAATGCCATATTTTACTATTTTAGCCTGTATTATATTTGCATTTAAATATACATTGTGGTGTTAACATTAAAAATTTACCATTGTCACCACTGATTTAGCTGAATTAGAGGCCAAAAAGCCAAAAATATGAAAAAGTTCTTCAAACAATTGCAACCCATTTGTCATGCATGTAGACCTGTCTTGTCTTTCAGGTTGCTGAATTAACAAAGCTTTGTAACCCTTCTATGATAAAAACAGTGTGGATGACATTTAAAAAAAACAAAAAAGACATTTCTTTTGCTGAAATATGGACAGTCTTTTCAATTGGAAGCTGCCACTGTTGTATCGGCATAATCAGTGACACTAAATGAAAATAGTGAATGGATTGGAGAACTATCTGAGGAGTATTCTCAAAATGTTTATTACATCCATGAAACGTTAATGGCCTATCTATGCCTGGCCCTGCTTGCATAATACATATTGTTAAGTGTTTAGGCTTGTACAAAAGTAACAAGAAAAAGAGAGAAGCCAACAAGCTTTGTAAAATTTAACAAATAATTTATTTCCCTAGAAAAACAAGATAAAAATGAGAAAAAGGACTTATGATTTATGAATCAAATCCAAAAATTAATCCAAGAATTAAAAAATATAAGTCCTATCAAATAAAAGTCCTAAGTGAATCACAGTTCGAATCCCGATGAAATTCCAAGATGGAAGGCGATGACATACGCCATAACATTCACAGTGTTGTCATGTCAACAGTTCCTTGTTGAACCACAAAGAATAATATTCCAGTTTAGAATTCCGAATAATTTCGATAAATGTCTTTGTCCAAGAATTCTGATGAGCACTAGTATTTTCCAGGGTAAACAAATTACTAATTTAAAAAAAATAGAAAATTTCAGCTCAAACTGGTCACAACAAAAACACCTTTGACCTTCAAAGGTTTAAAGCACAACTGGCTATTTCTTATGAAAAAAAAAACAGTTATACAGTTAAGATGCAAAACAGATTCCCTGATGGGGTCACATGATCATCTCTCTACAGAACAACATAGAAAGGTTACATGACAACTATCACATACTCTAGTATAGCCTAAACTAAAATCAATGATTCCCACCCTGGGAAAAAAAACATAAAAAAAAGTTGTTTACTCCAAACTCAACCTGATTTCTAAATCAAGGTCAGCAAATATATACAATGTTTCAACTACTGGCTGTTTACCAGGTCAAACAGAACTGAACTGAATTTCTAAAACAATCAAATCCAGTAGACAAAATTATCATTACAATAGCATGTAATGGAATAAAATAAAATAAAAAAAATTTAAAACTAACAAACAAGTAATTAAATTATATATACATAACACTTCCCACCATAAAAGAAAAAGAAAGATTTATACAATAAAGCTTTCTTTTTACCATAGATTAATTATAAATGACGAAAAGAAAAAAAAAATATGCAAGAAGAACTCTTATGAATTATACAAAGTGTACATGAAATAATATTTCTATACATGGGAAAGTGCATCTGCTATTACAATGTCTTTTCCCTTGATGTGCCTGATGTCAATATTATATTCCTGTAACAACAAACTCCACCTTAATAATCTTTGATTTTTGTTTTTCATCTTGTCAATGAAAGTAAGGGGGTTGTGATCACTAAACACAACAATCGGAGAAGGAGCTGAACTAATGTAAACTTCAAAATGCTGTAATGCCAATATTAAAGCCAAACATTCCTTCTCGATTGTTGAATAATTTCTTTGGTGCTTATTTAATTTCTTAGAACAATAGCACACTGGATGATCAACAGCATTTCTATCTTCTTGAATCAATATTGCTCCAACTCCAACATCACTTGCATCAACAGATAATTTAAATGATTGACCGAAATGTGGAGCTGTAAGAACTGGTGCACTTTTAAGTATGGCCTTTAACTTATCAAAAGCCTCCTGACATTTTTCAGTCCAAAGAAACTTATTTTTCTTGCTCAATAAATTTGTCAGGGGTTCAGCAATTATAGAAAAATTGGAACAAAATTTCCGATAGTATCCAGTCATACCTAAAAATCGCATCAGTTGCTTTTTACTGACAGGCACATGGAATTCAGAGATAGCCTTGACCTTAGCATCTATAAGTTTAACTTGTCCATGTCCCACCATATGTCCTAGAAAAGTTACACAAGCATGGCAGAACTCACTTTTGGATAAACTGATTGTCAAACTTGCATCAGTGAGTCTGTCAAAGAATTTCCGAATTGTTTCTTGATGTTCTTTCCAGGTGTCATTGTAGACGATGACATCATCAATGTAAGCATCACAATTACCCAGACCAGAGGTAATCATATTCATCAAACATTGAAAGGTGCTTGGTGAACCCTTCATCCCAAACGGCATCACTTTGTACTGATAAAGTCCATCTGGAGTTACGAATGCCAAAATTTCCTGTGCTCTTTCCTTTAGTGAAATTTGCCAAAATCCTCTCAGAAGGTCAAATTTGGTGACATACTTGGCATTTCCAATTTTATCAATGCAGTCATCGATTCTTGGTAATGGAAATGAATCTGTTTTAGTCACACTGTTCACCTTCCTATAATCAGTGCACATATGGAAGGTTTTATCTGGTTTTGAAACAAGTATACATGGTGAACTCCAGTCACTTTTACTGGGCTCTATGAAATCATTCTCCAACAAATACTGAATTTCCTTTTTCAAGTATTCCTGTTTGAGAGGGTTCATCCTGTATGGGTGTTGTTGCACAGGTTCAGAATTTACAATTTCAATGTCATGAAAAATTTTGTTTTTCCTCGTTGGAACATCTGGAAATAAGTGCTCATATTCAAATAATAACTGTTTAAGTTCATTCCATTCTTGTTGTTGCAAATGTGAAAGTTTCTAGTCCAGATTAGAATTCTGAAGATTTGTCACTCCAAAATCAATACAGTCCGATTGCATTCCTTCACTTTAATCCTCAGTGAGTGGGATAGATACAACTAAATTAATTCCATGATTTACCTGGCTATCTCTCTCAATATACTGGTACTCCTTTAATTTATTTAGATCAGAGTACTATTATTATAATTTAACTCATTCATTCTCTTCTTAACTTTGTAAGGGCCGTAATACCTAATTTGAAGAAACTTTTGAAGAATGAGCAAGAGAGAAAGAACTCTATTACAAGACTCAAAAGTTCTCTCCATTAAAGTTCTGTGAAAACATAATTTTACTTTTGACTTGAATTGCTGAGTGCCAAATTCAAGCATAATTAGCTGGAAAATTCCAGATATAAAATTTGACCCTTGATCAGATTGGACAGATTTGGGAAGGCCAAACTGAGTAAAAAACTTTATCAAAGCTCTTACTATTGTTTTAGTTTTTATATTCCTCAAAGGAATTGCCTCTGGGAATCTTGTTGACACATAATGGTCAACAAGTATTGGTTGCCTGACTTGGTCTTAGGTAAGGGACCAACACAATCTACCATTATTCTGCTAAATGATTCGTCAAATGCAGGAATAGGTTGCAGATGAGCCTTAGGTATCTTCTGATTGGGTTTTCCTACCATTTGACAAGTATGACAAGATCTACAGTTTTCACAAACATCACTTTTGATTTTTGGCCAATAAAAGTGAGTCAAAATCTTGTGGTAAGTCTTATTAATCCCTAAATGACCAGCCAGAGGAGTTTCATGGGCCAGACTAAGTATTTCCTGTCTGTAAGATTTTGGAACTACATTTTGATAGTTCATTGACCACTCGTCACCAGGAGGTACCTTGGGAGGTCTCCATTTTCTCATAAAAGTTCCATTTTTAATGAAATAACAGACAGGTTCATCAATGGCTTCAGTTTCACTAATGGTCCTCTGAAACAAACAGGAGATCTCAGGAACTTGTTCCTGTTCGACGACAAGTGATTGTTGTTTGTCACCCTGATTAGAAAAAAAGAGAATGAGTAGTTAAAAGAGGATCACTGTGATCAATATCCTTTGATTGATCCAAACAAGGAGTGAAAGTGACCTCATCAAAAGCCTGACCAATACATGTGTCAGCTAAAGGAACAACTGCCTTATCAATGTCATTCTCTAGAACTTTCTTTGCCATAGCTCTAGTAACTGCACAAGCTGGGTATAAATCAGGGAATTCTTTTTCAATAGGATCAACTTTCTGATCCAAATAAGGCTTGTCAGTTACAAGTGGATTAACCACAACCTTGTCTCCAGTTAGGTCGTCGCCTAGTAATAAATGAATGCCCTGAATGGGTAAAGAAAACACTATTCTGACTGTCACAGGTCCTGAGACTAAGTCTGATGACAAATTTACACAATGGAGAGGAACATCAACAAAGCCGCACTCTACTCCCTGAATAAGAACACTCTCATTAGAAGAAGACTTCTCAGAAAAAGGCAAAGTACCTGATAATAAAAGACTCTGAGAAGCTCCTGTATCCCTTAAAATTTTAATAGGGATAGGATTGGCCAAATCACCCAAGAGTGATATAGAACCCTTCGACATGAATGGTTCATAATTTTCCATAATAAAATCAGACTGAGGTTTATTAGACCCAACAAATGTATTGCTTTCAATACATGACCATAACCTTGACCTCTTAGAAATAAGAGCATTTGGGATAGGTCTATCTTGATTCTGATGCTTATTTCTCAATTTGAAGCAATCAAAAATAATGTGTCCTTTCTTCTTGCAATAGGTACACATAGGAAGAGACAAGGATTTTTGATGAAGCTTATCAGAAGCTTGATTTTTAAAAGTTGTGCCAGACTGAGTTTTAGAAGGGCTCGTATTAGGCTGAAATACCTTTTTACCAGAAGACTGCTGAGTGAAAGACTTGCCTACAACAGGAACTTTATGAGCTAAGAAATACTCGTCAGCAGCAAGAGCAGCATTTTCCAAGGTTTCGATCTCATGCTCTTCAAGATAAGTCTTCATGTCACTATGTACACAGTTCTTGAACTCTTCAAGTAATACAAGTTGTCTAAGACTTTCATAATCTTGATCAACTTTCTTGGCTAAGCACCACCTATCAAATAACTGCTCTTTTTCTCTTGCAAATTCGACATGAGTTTGTCCAGCTTCTTTTTTATAGTTCCTGAATTTTTACCGACAAGCCTCGGGGACTAACTCATAACCCTTTAAGATACATTCCTTCACCAGATCATAGTCAGCACTTTGCTGTACTGACACGTATGCATAGATATTTTGGGCTTTGCCAAAAAGTACACACTGTAATAACTGAGTCCAATGCTCCCTTGGCCATTTCAAATTTTCAGCAACTTTTTCAAAATAAGGAAAATATTTGTCTACTTCTTTTTCACTAAAAGCGGGTACTAGCCTTTTTTTCTTAGTAATATCAAAACTTGCATTTGTATGTGAAGTGGGAACATGCTTTTCACTTGCCAGCTCCATTTCTTTTATTCTAAACTGATATTCCCTCTCTTCCTTCTCTCTTTGCATTTGCATCTGTCTGTCTCTGTCTCTCTCTCTCTCTCCTAATTGCATTTGTTCTTTTTCTTTCTGTAACTGCATTTGTTCTTTCTGTAATTGCATTTGTCTTTCTCTCTCTCTTTCTTCCAATTGCATTTGTATCTGTTTCTCCTCTTTCTGTCTCTCTCTCTCCTCTTTCTCAAATTGTAACTGCATTATTTTGTTTTTCTTCTTTTTCTTTCTTAAGTTCAAGCTTCCTTAACTCTAATTCCATCTTGTATTTTAATTTTAATTCCTTTACTTTTACGTCAGAGTCTGATACAGACTTACTAATAAAAAACAAAACACTTTTATCCAAAACATTCTTTTCTACCAAATACTGGACCAAATTATTTTTTATTTCTTGCTTTGTTAAAGAAGCTTTTGCCTCAGAAAGATCATATTTTCTGGCAAGTTGAGGAAATTAATCTTTTTTCAAACAATCCAACTGCTCTTGGGTAGGATTTGAAAGAAAGATTTCCACTTTTGATGACACTGTGAAAAGCCTGTTGATTTCACTAAAGATTTCAAAAATGTGAAATAATACTTGGGATTCAAAAAATTCTGAAAACTAGGGGAAAACAAATTTCAAAAAACAATTTTCTGAAATATTTTAGCCAAAATTCATATATCCCAAGGATAAGGCCCCAATTTTTCTTGTTACGTGTCTAGGCTCATACAAAAGTAACAAGAAAATGAGTGAAGCCAACAAGCTTTGTAAAATTTAATAAATAATTTATTTCCCTAGAAAAACAAGATAAAAATGAGACAAAGGACTTATGGTTTATGAATCAAATCCAAAAATTAATCCAAGAATTAAAAAATATAAGTCCTTACAAATAAAAGTCCTAAGTGAATCACAGTTCAAATCCCGATGAAATTCCAAGATGGAAGGAGATCACGTATGCTGTAACCTTCACAGTGTTGTCATGTCAACAGTTCCTTGTTGAATCACAAAGAATAATATTCCAGTTTAGAATTCTGAATAATTTTGATAAATGTCTTTGTCCAAGAATCATAATGAGCACTAGTATTCCAGGGTAAATAAATTACTAATTTAAAAAAAAAAATAGAAAATTTCAACTCAAATTGGTCACAACAAAAACACCTTTGAGCTTCAAAGGTTTAAAGCACAACTGGCTATTTCTTATGAAAAAAAAAAAACAGTTATACAGTTAAGTTAAGACGCAAAATAGATTCCTGGATGGGGTCACATGATCATCTCTCTACCGAAGAACGTAGAAAGGTTACATGACAACTATCATGTACTCTAGTATAGCCTAAACTAAAATCAATGTTTCCCACCCTGGGAAAATTTTTTAAAAAAAAGTTGTTTACTCCAAACTCAACCTGATTTCTAAATCAAGGTCAGCAAATATATACAATGTTTCAACTACTGGCTGTTTACCAGGTCAAACAGAACTGAACTGAATTTCTATAAAAAAAAAATCAAATCCAGTAGACAAAATTATCATTAAAATAACATGGAATAAAATCAAATAAAAAAATTTAAAACTAACAAACATGTAATTAAATTATATATACATAACAATATAAATTTGAGTATATACTCATACTAATCTACTATACTAAAATTACCCTATCTCCATAACATTTTATAAAAGAAATCTACTTTTTATTGTAATTTCCAAATGACCACTGATAAAAAATTAAGTATGTGACTCATGGTTGAGAAGTGACGCACAACACAGGCAGCATAAAATATTAATTATCACTCATATACATTTTAATTAATTTTGTCAAAGCATATAAATATTTATTTTTATGCGATAGGATGCCTCAATAAATATCATTCTTGGAGAAAAATAATGAGCCTCAGGAAACTGAATTAAAGTCCCTTGAAGAGACTGATGTTCTACTGGGTGAAAAGAATTTCCAGGAATTCAGGATAAGACCATTTCCTCTATGAAACTGTTGAGTACTGAAACCAGTTTTTATATTCTTCATTGATAACAAGATTTTAAAATTAGCTGCTGTGGTACACATACTGGATGCAAGCTTGGAGCTATTTTCATTTAGGACAAAGTAAACATCATTAATGTCTCTTGGTGAAAATTCTATATCATAAAGGTCATCCATTCAGGTGGAGTAGTGACAAGAATAATTTTAAGATTCATGGCAGCCATAATGGATGCATGACTGGCACTATTTTCGTTTTGGACTTAGGACTTAGGAGATTCAGGTGGAAACCTAATAATGAAGGGGAGTACAACAATTAGATTTTTTTGAGACACTCATCATGGCAGCCATATTGGATGTATGACTAGCGTCATATTCCTTTAGGACCAACTAGGTATCACAGAAGCCTACTGATGAAAACCCCATGTTAACGTAGCCATCCATCCGGAGATGAATAAATATAATACTACTTTCAAGATATGACTTTCCACTGAGAAGGAGAAGCAATAACAACATTTAAAGATGGTTGTTATGGTGGCCATACTGGATAACAGATTGGCACCATTTTCATATAAGACCAACTCGACAATGTAAGAAAGTCTTCTGGTGAAAACCCCCATGTTAATATTACCATTTGTTCAAGTGGAGTTGATAACAGGATTTTTAAAATGACTTCCATGGTGGCCATATTGGATGTCAGATCAGCACTATTTTATCAAGGACCAGCTAGACATCAGATGTATATCTGTTACAACCCCAAACTGATACTACCATCCATTCAGGAGGAGATAAAGAAGAAAAAGATTTTCAAGATAGTTGTCATGGTGGCCATATTCGAAGACTGAGCAACACTATTTTACTAAGTTCTTCTGGTCTGAGACCAATAAAGCCAAAAGCACCAAAATACTGTAAATTTAATTTTGTGAAATCTGCCTATGAAATACACTCTAGGGATTTCAAAACTCTGTCATTTGCAGACTGGTATACTTTACACAGAGGTTAAATGCTGTATATAAATAAAAAGGGTGTCTAAATGTTCTTCATGAACATGTGTCCATTATTTGGAGGGATCTGCAAGGATATGTTTTCACCGAAATTTTGTTAAACTGTTTTAATATTACAAAAGATTCCCTTTTTGAGCAGCCTGCTTTTTACTTTAAGCTGTGTTTAATCTAAAAATCTTTAACACTGACATTGTTCTGGGGTGTGGATTGACAGACATATAAAAATGCACATTATTGCTCAAGTTACATCAAGCTTATGCCAATGTGGGTTCTGACAACAAATACACATGAAAAATAAGTAATAAAGAAATACTGAAACAGAGAATAAAAAAACAGTCTTGACAAGCCATTTGAATGATCTGCATATAGAAAGAGAGAGATTTAAGGGCCAGAAGGGATGATGTTTAGCTTTAAGGGTGATCGTGTTTCAAACTGACACGAATGGCATATTATTAGCAACTGGAAAACTAGTTACCAACAGTGGTAAGACAGGGCTAAAGGCATAACAGATTATTATGTTTTTGTTTTTCTTTAATGCTGAAATGCACTTACCTATTTGAGTGACAGCATATAAGAATTCTAGTCTCAGGATCTGACAAGATCTGTTTGGCAGCCTGGGCTAAAGTGTATGTTTTGCCAGTCCCAAATGGTCCCACTATCAGGAGGGGTGGACGCAGGGTGTGAGGGTGGGATGCCATCTGGAATATAGCCTCCTTCTGTTTATCATTTAGTTTATCATCTATATCATCCTTCCACTCCCTGCAAAATCAAAATATGTACCAGACTTACAAATCAGAATTAGTACCAGACTTACAAATCAGAATTAGTACCAGACTTACAAATCAGAATATGTACCAGACTTACAAATCAGAATTAGTACCAGACTTACAAATCAGAGTATGTACCAGAATTACAAAATCTGAATATGTACCAGAATTACAAAATCTGAATATGTACCAGACTTACAAATCAGACGTATTTAGAAGAGAAAATATATTTAAAGTGGATGATGTTGTGAATAAACAGATCTGAGAAAAAAACAAAATATATCACAGTAAAGACAAACTGGTTCTATGGTTCCTCCAAAGTGAAAGAGTTGAACATGTAAAGCCAATTATGTTCCTAAACAAAGGACCTATTGTAAATCTAACAGCATGGAATTTCTACATGTGAACTTTCCTGTGACAAGGCAATGAGGACACAAATCGATCTATCTGAAAGTATTTATGGACCTCTGTGTGTGTTTGTGTGTGTATCTGTATATATACATAAACACACATACAAAATATCATTACTTTTTTTCCCATCCTTCATTATATTACTATCTATTAATGTTTCCCTTCCCAACCCACATAACTCTGCTTTACATGATAAATCTAATATGAGTAATAGCAGTATGTTGTTGATATAAGGAAATATTTCACAAGTGGAAACATTGTATTGTCATAAGTGACAAAGCAATAAGTCACAATACAATACAATAAATATTTTCTAACATCTACAACAAAAATCATTTTATTTTCTTGTCATTAGGCTTTTTAAGGCAAAAACAATC
Organism: Megalonaias nervosa; assembly: GCA_016617855.1. Taxonomy (NCBI): domain Eukaryota; kingdom Metazoa; phylum Mollusca; class Bivalvia; order Unionida; family Unionidae; genus Megalonaias; species Megalonaias nervosa. The sequence goes on from JAECUM010002166.1 coordinate 112,878, forward strand.
AATTTGCATGGATTTTAGTTTTCCATTTGTGCCAATGCAATTAATGGACACATTACTACATCAATAAAAAAGAAGTTCTGAAATTTTACAATAATGATAGGGCAATGACTTTTTATAGATTTATCTCCACAATATAATGCTTATTATTGTATATTTTGTCATAATAATGACTGTTTTCATCAAATCTGAACATGTCTGTAATCATGGCATGGTATACCTTGATTTTATGATATAGGCTAACTCTTCAAAGAGAAAAAGAAAAAAGCCAGCCAACTTGTGGATGGAGGCTAAGACTATGTGACATTGTTAATGTGGCACAAGTTGGTCAAAATGTGCCACATTCCCTACTATGCCTTCAAAGTGGATAGCCTTTTAGCTGTCAACATCCTCTCCACATGTTAAGCACAGAACTCCCTTTCACATAAGGCATCCATGACAAATCCTGACAGGAATGAGGAATTTCTCTGGACACAAATGGAATGCCAATGACCTCAGCTGCTTATGCAGCGAGGAGGTCACAGATTCTCCTGGGTATGTCTGTCAAAAGATCAAGCTGATCACTGACCCAGGATCTGACCATTAAAGAGGGTCAATCAGAACTATTTTGCAAGTCTTGCCCTTTATCTTCTCACTAGTTTCAATAATGTGTAATGCTGGCTGGGAAGGCAAAAGCCCACATTCCCTCCCAACTGACTGAGAGTGCATTGATGACCAAAGGGTTATGAGAATGGGAAGGGCGAGACAAAGACAGTTTATTGTTCCACCTTGTTACAACTAGAGACCACTTTGTATGATACTGAATTGGCCAAGGCAGTGTACCTGCCTGAGATGTGTCAGACTTGGATGCATATATAGTATGGGACACACCAGTGGAGTAACTACCATACCATAATGCAGAGCTCTGCTGATTTCTTCCCCCCACCCCTCATACAAGGAGGCAGTTCACCACCCTGACTATCCACCCTAAACTGCAAAGGATGGAGAGAAGGTTGTTCATATTCTGAACTAAAACCGACTGGTTCAGTTTTGTGGGGTTAATGCTATTTTTCAGCACAAGACAGGCTGCACATGGTGGCCAGTTTATTTGGTAGAGGAAGAACCCAACAAGACCCTCAGAAGAACCAATTACACAAGGGAAGCAATTGGCAAGCTCTGTCGCATACAAACATTGGTCAAGCTAAGACTCAAACTCATGCAGGCATAGGTGAGATGTGTGATCTACAGAGATGCTCTCAGGATTTTATCATAAGGTGGGATATCCCCCCAAATGTCACAAAAAATAATGTGGGAGTAGAACAAAAATAAGCGGGAGGAAGGTCACCGATCAATATTTACATAACGCTTTGATACCATCTCTTTCTTGCTGATCCACTCTTTAAGACTCCTACTGAAATCAAAAGCTTTAAAAGATGTTGCCTCTAGTTGTATGATCATTAATTTGCTCATTGTTTCTCAGTTTAATCTGTTACTTATCTGTGTATTAATATTGTTCTGTATGTAGAACCCCCTTTTACAGCTCACAGGTATTGTCCTTTGGAAAATTCTGCTCCAGAATAAGATTTTTTGCTAACATAAGCTCTGCCAAGTTTAAATTTCTCGAATCAGCACTCTACTGACCACTATGCCAGATTTACTATTCCATAATGCTGTATTAGGATTTTAAGTCCATTAAAGCCATAGTCTACCTGTTCAAATGGAGGTATTTTGATCAAATAAATACTTTTTCTTTTTAATTTCATTTTCAGATTCTTATTTGTTGGATTTATCGTAACCTTTATGTTAGGGTTATATGGTTTGTAGCACATGATCCTGCAGGGCTAAACTGTGACAAGAAACAAAAGTGCACTCTACTCTTTTAAACTGTCTCTATTTTAATTTGTTTTGTTTTCTGCCTTTTCAACATTTAATTCTGAAATACCGCTGAAATGAGGGGTTGACGGTCATGCTGTCTGTTTTTTGTGTATCTAGCATGTACATCAGATTCATATTTAATGCCATTTTTGGGTTCAAAAGCACCCACTGGTATCTCCATTAACATTTTTACAGCTCCTATAATCTGATATGTTTCCAAACTTTCAAAATAAAAATTGCCTTCATTACTATGATCAGTGAGTATTTGCAGAACTATATCGTCATATAAAGATGAAAAATACTGGGAATCAGCCATTTTGGGTCTTCTAGATAGTTCATATTATAATCGCAAATTTATAAAACTTCGCTGATGCAAGGTTCAAACTTCAACACAGTGGTTGTTATGCAGTCCAATGTACCATCAAATTTAGTTAAATAATCATTCATGTCAAGCAGCCAAAATCAGAAGTGTAAACAGTTATGAAAAAATATACATTGCAACAATATTGCAACCATTTCTTCAAGTACTTTAAGGGTGAACAGCTGAATAAAGTTGTATACTGTGCAGAGTGCATTTTCATATGTATAACTTGAAATTAATTTGTGAGTTCTCATGCATCACCACTTTCCAAGCATATGAATTCCTACAAATTTTGCGCGAATCACAAGATCCCACGCCATGGGGAGTATCTCTGTATCTATAAAGGCAGGCACCATTAGCCTCTCCATCACCTGGGCCCTGAATTAAAACTGAACTTACTAAGTGTATTTGCAGAATATCATCCAGGTATCCTACCATCACTTTGGAGCATCCTGAGTGGGATATGGCATAGTCCATCACTTCTGTGAAGTCCCAAAGTCTAAGGTTGAGGCCTGATGGAAGAATGGCATAGTCCATTACTTCTGCAAAGGTCCAAAGGCTAAGGTTGAGGCCTGATGGAATGGATGGCATAGTCCATCACTCCTATGAAGGCCTAAAGACAAGGGTCAGTGCCTGATGGAAGGGATCAGAATTAGTACACCACCCCATGGCAGATGAAGTGAAGGAACTTACAAAATATCATGTGAATAGGTATATGTAAGCTGGCTTCAAACATATTCAAACTGACTGTGTATTCATTGTGCCACATTGACAAATGAAAAGTTCTTGCTGTCTCCATTTTGAATTTCAGGGTAGCAAAACACTGGCTCAAATCTATGACTGGTCTCAATTTATATCAAATTTCTCTTTGATTTATTTATCCATTAATCTATCAAAATAAACACCTTAATGAGAGAAAATTACAAGCTCACAAGGTCTACTTTACAGATAGTTTCTTTGTTGTACAAACAATAAATATGTTGCCAACTAATCTTAATTCAAAGGTGACCAGGTCTATTTTTACACATTGTTTTCTTTTGTCAACAATCAACAGAGGTGTCACCAACTATGCTTGTGTGGTCATTATATTTTCTTCTAGTAGGTAGTGCAGAGAAGAGGGAAGATCTTTTCCGTTTGTTGTGACAAGGGTGACAGTGGGGTTGGTACTTTGAGCAACATGGGATGGCTGGGATTGCCAACAAGACTGATGGTATCCACATTTTTGATCATGCATTTAACAGTACCTACATTTGCCCTTGCTAGTTGTTTGGCAATGGCAGTTACCCATTTATCCCTAGACCAGCATAAAGACGTCACATGTATGACCTGAATTGCAACCCATACAAATGATACAGGTAACTTTGTTGTCTTTCGCAAAAACGAACCACTTGTACACTATGCTCTAAATCCTACCCACTGTCTGATACCTGGAAATGGTGACAGCAAGCAATGTCATACAAAGATGAAATCAGTTCAGTGTCATGTTGAACTTACTGCAAAAGGGAGTCAATGAATAAATAAACATGTCAAATAACGTAATAACAATACAATGCTTGAGGGAATTCATAAACAAAGTGCAGTACTGAGCAAAATTGAAAGGGCTACAAACAACAGGGCAGGCAAATAAAATCCTAGGACAAAAACAGACCAATGAAATGCAAAACATTGGTTTACAATGAAGATAAAGAAAGACAGATATTAGCTTTAGTATACTACCCTGAAGTGAGAAAACACCAAAGAATCACTTAACTGATAAAAAGGCAAAATGAATTTGTGCATTTGTGAGGCCTGTGGAAATGAGCAGAAGTAGTAACCAATAGTTCATGGGATTTGATGCCAAGTCACTCTATCCAAGGGAGAAAACTCTTGTCTAAGCTTGGGATGGCTGGATTTGCAAGGTAGTGATACATTTATTATTTGGAGAAACAGACAAAGTACATAGTTGCCAACCCCCCAAGTACAAAAATACTGACTGCTTATGACAAAAATACTGATTTTCAGAAACAAATACTGATTTGTAAAATTTTAATGCAGATGTAACTATTTACAACATATACAACCATCAGTAAAGTAGGACAGTGCCTTACATAATTATTTAATGTCAAAGATGCATGTGTTCCACACTTGTACCTTCTGGATGGGCACCCTGTTCCATTCGGGAGCCCATTCAGAAGGTGCAAAAGTGCAACACTCAGACACAGGCTGTTTATAGGAGCCTTTTGCACACCTTGTTTTTTTTCCAATCATTATTCCAATGTACCAACTTTAATTGATAATCTCAATTCTGTGTGATTTTCTCACTGAACTGTTTTCATCCTAGCATACAAGTAATCCTTTGCGATTTTACTGTCTGGAAAAACATGTGCGAAATAAATCGCCAGCAACACTAGTAACTGAAAGAGGAAGGTTCATTTCTAAAAGAAATTTAATAAACCAAATTTCAATCGAATTACATCAAGGTTATCTCTGGTATTTATATAAGTTCATGTTCAGGCCGAGTTGTGTATGATGAAGCAGCAAGCTGATGTTTATTAGCTTTTTTGTGCTCTTGTATTTCATGTGCACCTCCATGCCCAATAGCGAAATCACATTACACAATTTTCAAAATGTAACGTTTTCTCCTTTACTAGGTGGTTTCACAAATCTAAACAAGACGGCACAATTGTCCTTCCAGTTCTGTTTTCTTGTCTTTCCTGGAGAAAATTCTGAATATTCTGCTTTCCTATTCAACATAATTAGAAGCTGAATATTATGAAGATGAGATACAGTGACAGCAGTAACTGTTTGCGAAATCCAATATGGCAGATAAAGACAGGCATGGTAGCCTTGATCTCGAATGAACCAATCATATTGTAGAACTGTATTCCTATATACATGTGATACATTTCTATCAGAATGGAACCAAGTGCCCGTTCTAAACTGAAAATTGCAAGGAAATTTTTATTGTTTTTTTTTAGAATTAAAAAACGTATTTTTTGCAGCAAAAAAAACGTACACCTGTATTCAGGTCCAAAATACAGGACAAATACAGAAAACATGGGACACCTGGCAGCTATGAAAGTACAAACAGATGTAACGACAAATGGATGAAGGGACAGGTTGACAGTGTCTCAATTTCCCCCAAGACTAAAGCATGGGGATAGCAGATACTTATATGTTTTGACTGTATATTTTAACTTACCAATTTTCATCATCTGTGGTTGTGATCATAGTTTTCTCCAGAGATGGAAACACAATATCAAGAGTTGGTAGATTATCAACCGCACAATGCATCTCACACATAGCTGTCCGATTTAACTGGAACTGAATCTAAGGAGAGAACAATAAAGAAACTGAAATGGCTCACCATCACAAATTCCCACTCTCTTTACTGCATATTACTAACTTCCCACCTTCCACCCCACGCCAACAGTGGCACAGAAGTCGTATATCAAATATATCACAAATAGAATGCATCTTCCTGCAATGATTACATACATAGAGCTTGGTTAAAAATATTAAAAATATTGTAAAAATTATTGCACCCTCTCAATAAGATGGCTACCACTGGGCAGCATAAAATTCCCTTCCATGGTTTGTTAGATGGCATATGGAATGATGAACAGAGAGACTGCAGGACAAAAAGATAACACATTTTTTTTAAAAACTGTGAGAATATTAGGTTAATCATTTGTTCTGCAGCCTATTACTTGACTGCTCTAGATGGTCTCTAATCACAGTTTTCTCCAGAGTTATCTCTAGATAATACCGTATCTCATCTTGACACATAGAAAATAGAATTTGTTCTACAAACATACCTATGGCACAAAGAATTGCACATCCCTATTCAACACTATCTTGACATAAACCCAACCTTTCATTTTCACTTTCTGTGCTCTAGAACACTGCTTTAGGTCATTATTTTATTTATATCTTGCACTACAGTAAATGACTTGTATCGGAAGTAACTCTCACTACATTGCAAATCATAACACTTACTACCAGTCTGAATGGTAGCATTTTCTTGTACTGTATAACATGTACAGAAAGTAAAAGTGCATGTATGAAAATTCTAAGATAATTCCGAAATTTCACTTTCAAAGCATTAATGAAATGGGTCTTGCCAACTTAGCATATTTGCAGAAAAATTAAACAAACCACCATCACACAGATTTGCAAAAAAGGAGAAAAATATTATGGATAAACAGTGAGAAAACAACACTGTTGGGCTTAAATCTCACAAGATTTGAAAATATTTACCTCAACATTTATTTTCTTATCAGCTTTCAGGTCCAGTTCACTTGTACATTGACTTGATAATCGGAAAAATATAAACTTTTTCCCTTTTTCTTCACATAATATTTCGTACACCTGCAATGAAAAAGCTGTTCTATCATAAATTTAATACAAGTATTTAATGTTATTTAAAAGAGCCAGCAGTCATCTCAATCAATCTTTGCTAAAGACATTTTTCACTTGAATTACAAACAAAAAGTTATCACACAAAATGAGTTTAATATAAAAAGTGTTTGAGTCTTTTGTCCTTTACCTTCTCTGGCATATTATGTTGGCCATCTTTAGAATCTCTAGGTGTCATCCAGGCTACATTGGAATTTTGGAGAATAAGACGACCTCCAACAGAGTCCTCTGATAAATCTTCATCCAGTGTCATTTTGCCAAACAACTCTCCTCCATGCGCATATTTAGCAGTTGACATAGTTCCAGGTATCAAAAGAAACTTATCCACAAGTTTGAGGGTAGTGGTTACATTGTATCTGAAATCAAATGTTACAATTTCATTGAAATATTGGCCTGTAAACTATGGTTATACATTATGATGAGACTTCCTTTTTGTTCAAACCATCTTTCACTTATATTAACGCTAAAAAACTTGGAGATAACATAACTACTTTAAGACTGACCTTAAGCTACATTGTGAAAGTACATACTGTATATACTCGCTTATAAGCCGAGTCCAACTGCAAACTACACAGACCCAGATATGCCATTGCATAATGCATCAGCAGACCTAGGTCAGCACAGTTTGTTAGGAGTAATCAGTAGAACAAACAACATAGACCCTTTCAGTAATTGCATGATGCTGAAAAGATCAGGATCTTTGTTGCTTGCAGTTTGACTCAACTTATAAGTGAGTATATGCTGTGGATAGAAATATACAGATGGATGAAGGGACATGTACACAGACACCAAAGAAACTGCTATGTCAAGCTTCTACCAAAGAAAGTTCAACAGTAAATTATGTTAACAAAATTCCTGCAGACCTTTTGCAATAATATCATCCATTGCTATTCTGCTGTATTGGATACAAAATACATTAACTAGTATTAAAAAAATTCCCCCACTCCCTACCCATCTATCCTTTGTCTACCCATAAACATTTGGAACCAATGAATACATAAGCACTGAAGAGTTCTGTTCTATCTTTTAGTTTCTTCTAATGTGCAGCCCTTTGACATATACCTTGGATTTTATGACTTCATTGTCATAGTTTATCAAGTACCATGGCATAATTGTAAGCAGGGATCAATCATAAGCCATGGAAGAAAATAGATATTTCATTGTATAACATATTCATACCTGACAAATAAATGAAAAAGTGTGTGTGTGTGTGTATGTGTGTGTGTGTGTATGTGTGTATACATTTATGCATGAATGTGTGTACATATGTTTGAAAGTATACATAAGGAAACATCTATGGCTATATCTGGTTTTTAATGTAATGCATTTTTCAAGTAAGACAACAACTCATACTTCAAAATTTTTTCCATCTGAGCCTTCTCTTCCATGTACAACATTTGGTGCATCCACAGTCGGTAGTTCTCCTTGCATGGGGGCTGCATCAAAATTTCTGAGAAGTGAAACTTGTCCAGTACTGGCAGACTATACTTGTCTAACAACTGTTTTGCACCTTCATCAGAGTGCTGTGGTCTGTAATAGATTTCAAACATCGGCAGCTGATTCAGAGAACTCAAATGAATTGCACATACTTTACCTCAACCTAGTAACCATTATGACACAATAAAACTGTTGTCTCAAATTCTCCAAAATCAAGACCGCTAGCACATTAATAACAAGAACCGTATTCATGGAAGACAGATAGCCCACCAGAGTGCCTGAAAACAGACCTAAATGCAGATCTTAAACAAGATGTGGTTGATGGAAGCATGCATCGATGGATGGATGGACAGACAAGGGTTACTCTATATACTCTTTCATTGACAAGGAAGGGCATAAAAACACTCAACAAAATAGCTGTATTTCTGGCTGAATATCAAGCAAGTCCAACCCAGGATGGGGGATGTGTATCCCAATGTCCTGCCATAAATGATGCTTTGGTTAATGTATTCCAGATAATAATGGTGAAGTCATTTAATCTGACATCTACATCTGTCAGGAAAACTATATTTATCTGACAATGCATGTCCCTATGTACAATATCACATCCTATCATTTACAATATGCTTTAAACTCAATACATTATTTCCCAGTATCTAATATTTGAAATACTACATAATTCATATCACCCCCACCACCAAGATTTGCCACACTATCATTTCCAGTTCTTGTTTTGTCCAAATGTTAATTCCATTCAAGAGTAATTAAGATTCATGATATTGCCGTATTCATCGTACTTTAAACATAAAGTACTTGAAGTTTCATATCAGAAGTATTATCTTTAGCTAAATACAATAAGATTCCATAAATGTTCATGTACAATTTGTTGTTCAAAGCAAGTATACCACTGAGATGACAAAAGGTTGATCGTTCAACAGTGAGGAACAGCATGTTAAGAAAATTTGAGCTCCTGAAGTATGGTCAAAGAGACATTCTAGACAAGTTAGGAGCTTGCTGTGCAAATTGTCATGGATGCCTTTGCAAATAACCTGATTCATGTGGCATAATGCTCTAAGTGTTCTTGCATGCACAAAAGGCTAAGTGATGTCCATGTGTGATCCATAAATTCAATTTACTATCAACCTAAGGACATTCTCACACCAACATCTCAGGCTTCATGTCTTGTGTACTGTTGTGCAATGGAAAGCTTTTAATGCATGTAATTATAACAAATGGATATCATCTCAAGTTAGAAAGAAACTCAAACAAGAAATATCACTGACTCACAGCAGCATCTCATCCTGGAACAATGCAAGGGGCCCAAGTGCATCTGGCACTGCTCACCTAGCTTACATAATTTAATAGCTGACTAATTTCACTGATCAAGCTTACATGCTGTTATAAGAATACAATCTACATAAAATATCTCCTAAACTTTATTTCATATCAGTTTTACCTATTCTACCAGTCTGATAAAAATTACTTCCAAGGATAATGGCATTCCTAATATACAGTCTCTTGCTGATAATCAAATTCATCAAAAGATCTTGATAATAAAAATGAACTTATCAAGTTTTGTCAAACTTGAATGAGAAATGAAATATAGTCTCCAGCTACAGAAGGGTCACAAAGCTTATCTGATAGATGCAAAATCATCTTGTTAATATGTGCAGATCTCACCTGTCAAAGAAGATGATACATTTAATTACCAAGTTGTATTAAAATCTGATTGAAATTTAGTCTCCATAATGGTCACAATCTAAGCCAATTTGATGCAAGATTACCTCATTAATATGCATGGATCCTGCTCATTATCAAACTCATCCAGCATCATGATATTATAGGACCATTTAGACCATTTATACTTAATCTCAATCAGACAGGCTTATTATAGGACCATTTAGACCATTTATACTTAATCTCAATCAGACAGGCTTATTATAGGACCATTTAGACCATTTATACTTAATCTCAATCAGACAGGCTTATTATAGGACCATTTAGACCATTTATACTTAATCTCAATCAGACAGGCTTATTATAGGACCATTTAGACCATTTATACTTAATCTCAATCAGACAGGCTTATTATAGGACCATTTAGACCATTTATACTTAATCTCAATCAGACAGGCTGTTGTGCAGTACTGGAAGCTTTTATAGACAGTGGTGTATCTGCATGAGAGAATGCAGTTACATTTATCACAATCTGACTTCACAGGACAAGTATTTTAACAACTTTTCAAAGTTGTATTCCATTTTACAAAACTGGAAAATGTTTCTACAAAGACATATTTTTTTTAATATATATTTTCAGATGTAAAATTTCAGTACAATGTAAAAGTTAAGTAAACTAGCAAACATGCTTTTTTAAAACTTCCTTTCAATGCAATTTTCTTCTATCTGAAATATTCATTTTACTTCCAATATGTAAGCAATAGTAAATGGGGTGATTTTAAGCCAAATCTATCAAGAATGTCAAAGGTTATTACAATTTTGGTCAATTTATTCACACATTGGCAAGAATTGGACAGCAAACTGGAGACACAGATCCTGACTGGAAAGTCGACATAGCTGTTAATTTTATTTCAGTTTTTCTTTTGTGATAAATTCTATACCAGTGTTTTGTCATTTTTTTTCTGATTCTAGAATTCCAGTAAAATTTAATAATTTTATGCACACATATTTATATTTCTAAAAATTTAATTTGTTTGGAAAATATGAGCTACTTTTTTATATAATTCAAAAGTGTGTAAGGGTTTGTGTCTGCAACTAAATTTTGTGACAGATTGTGATTCCATATCAGATCAAAATAATAACATGATAAAGCTTAATCTGGGTCTTAAATCATTTTATGTCTATCCAACTTCAATACTAAGGTGAATATTATGACCAGTGAAATTCTCAAATGTCAAGTTAGTCGAAAACCATCAGTCTTCATCACTGTCAATATCAGAGTCAAAATATCCAACTATTATCATCTGCTCAGTAAATTTTGAAGTCACAATCAAGATCGCCATGGCATAAAATGTAAATTTCCACCACAAATTTGTCCATATTTTCATAAAAAATGGCATCCACATAACTGCCATCATCTGACACTTCTGTACTGTCTGTCATTTTGATCCCCGCATGTGAAAATTCAGTTTTGAAACAAAATTTTCTACTAACCAGGTATCATTGGCCCACTTCATTTTGTCGAAGTCAAGATCATGATCAAACTGCCCCAAAAAACTGTCTATATTTTCATCAAAATTGGCAGCACCATCACTGCCATCACTTGCCACTTCAGTACTGTCTGCTACTTCATCTACTACATTAAAATCATCTATGAATAAAAATCTTCAACAAACCATTCTGCAGGTGGTCAACTCAGTTCATTTTGGTGAAGTAAAAAGGATAATCCACACTGCCTGAATGTAAATTTTCCACATGAAATTGTCTATATTTGCATCAAATTTAGCATGCACATCAATGCCATCACTTTACCTCTTCATTGCTGTTTGACATATTGATCTCCACATTTCAAAACTCAATTTTAAATCAAATTTTCATTTTTTTTAAAACTCATGCAGTCACTGCATGACATAGCATTTATGTACATTCTACCTTTATTTCCTTCTTTTCAAAAGAGCACACCTAAAATATTGACATACTGCACAGTTAAATGCACAGTTCTGTGAAATGGTAGCCTGAATGCAGAGAATATAGGACCAGAATTATACTCTGAATGAAAAGGTAAAGACTAAATCAAACTGAAAAGTAACAAGTTGATCAAACATAATCATAAATATACAGTAAAACATGTCTTGTGACCCCCTTCTGCCACCAAAATGTAGTCTCTCAAGGATGGTGGTCCTTTATAATAGGTTTGCGCAACGTGATAAGTTTTCAAGGTCAAAATTCAATAAGACTTGAGAAGGAAATATACCTACAATTACTGTACATGTATTTTGTTCTTTATTCATAATTCTTGTTAAAATATTGCATTTATTTTATTTCTAAATAATTTTATAAAGCAGTAAAGAATTACATCTATCATAAAAGATTCACATTAATATTTGAACATTCGGTGTACAAGTATTAAAATATAAATTGCAAAACTAACAAAGGTAACTTCACACATTCATAAAATTCCAAGTTCCTGTGTGTGTGTGTGTGTGTGTGTGTGTGTGAGAGAGAGGGAGATTTGGATTTTTAACGTAGCTTTAACAATTTCTCAGTCATATCGTTATGATGTCTGCAGGTATGGTAGTTTATAATGATGTCTAGCACTGAGGCATCTTGCCACAGACTTGTAGCATGATGTCCCACCGAATCACATTATCCTGATACCAAGTTGACCAGTCCTAACACCAACCTCTTAATGCTGAGTGCCTAGTGAGGCAGCTGTTAATACAATTTTTATAAGTTTTTGGTATGACTCAACCAGGGTTCAAACCCACGACTGCCAGCATCCGAGGCTGATGTTCTAACAATTAGACCACTGAAGCAGTTTCCTCTGAATGTAGTAAAAGAACTTCACAGTTAGCTATGATAACACTTGTTCATCCTGTGCAGGAATTAACAGCTTTGATCAATCTTTGGGTAAATATGTGTGTGTGTGTGTGATTTAGATTTTTAAAGTAGCTTTAACAATTTTTCAGTCATATTGTTACGATGTCTGCAGTGTGACAGCTTATAGTGATGTTTAGCACTGGGGCATCATGCCGTAGACATGTAGCATGAAGTCCCACTCAGTCACATTATCTTGACACCAGTCCAACCAGTCCTAACACTAACCTCTTAATGCTGAGTGCCAAGCGAGGCAGCTGTTAGTACCATTTTTAAAAGTCTTCTGTATGACTCGGCCGGGGTTCGAACCCACAACCTCCCGTATCCAAGGCAGATGCTCTACCATTAGGCCACTGGAGCGGTCTTGGGTAAATACAGAAGAAACATGTACCAATGAATGAAATTTAAAAGAAAACAGAATTAACTCATCCAGAAAAAAATAATTTATTGAGACAAAGGCCAAGGCTTAATTCAATAACATAATGATATTAACTCAATAAAAAAACGAGTGTAACCAGCTGAACTATGGTGTACTGATAATGGCTTGGAGTGTGGTCTTTGATAACTATTACATTCAAAAACAGCAGCAAACAGCACAAACCTTTTACAAAAATAATCAAATCTGGAAAACAATAATCACTTATTAAAATCAAAGACAAAGACCTCAGTCAGCCCTGGGATTACAGATTGACTCCAGTGTCAAACAATGTACTTGAATGTTACAGTGAGGCCTTTAAGGTTTCCAATTATGACATTATTGAGGTTGTGTGGTTATTGCAAAAGATAAAAAAACAATACAAATTGTTGAACTGAATGTGTGCATTCTTGCCTCTGAAGAAGGAATGGTTAATTGTAAATTGGATTTACATGACTGAACTAAGAAGGTGATCAGTGACATGTACTTTAGTTTACAGTCTGTAGGTTATCATGCTACCCACATAACCTGTAGGTTTTAGAAAACTGGAAGCCAGACTCAACTTGTTGTGTTTACAAAGAATTAAATCAAAAAGTCAGTGTGTTTACCTCTGTTTTTGCAATGCAGTCATTCACAGCAGTGTTGTTTGAGAATGATCGCCACTTTGCCAGCAGACTCTCCTAAAGCAATTGTGGTTACAAAAGATTAAAAATAGGTCAGTTATTTTCATGTTTTTGTGATGTGGTCATTCACAGCAGTGTTGAATCATTCATTTTGCCTAACAATCATAATTACTGGTCACATTCCACTGTTGGTTGCTCATGAGAGTGCGTTTATATAATAAAATTGATCAGTTGATCATGGTTATGGTCATAAAGACTGGCAGTTGCACATAGCAGAGGTTGCTCACAACAGGTTTTACTGCAGCTGCAAAGGTGTTGGCAAGCTCACGTCATGATTGTGTATCATTGAATTGTGTGCCAAAAAATGTGACTATTGTATTTTAATGTAAATAAAGCATGCGTCCTATTGTCATGTACAGCATTAACCATGATGTATGTTTTAGAACTCTCAGACGATTGTGACATGCTTAGTTTACTTATTTAGTTGACTGACTTACTGTGACAAGTGCAAAGTGCTGGTGGTAGAAACTCACCTCATGTTTTCTGTCCATGATTCCCACCATGTACCTGTTTACAGAATTCTACTTTTTCATTTGAGTCAAACTGCATTGATATTGTATCAGGATGCTGTCTCCTTTATTCCAATAAATCTTTCAGATGTCGAGATATGTAATAATTTTATACATTCTTTTCTTTCTATTATCTGTATCACAGAGTACTTAACTACATTAGATGACTGGAATTTTACTTAAATTTCCATAAGGTAAGGCAAATTTCACATGACACAATGCTATTAGAATATAAAGAGTCTGTTTAAGGTTAAAGTCGTCTTTTTATCTGAACTGACAAGCTGCATTGAATTGTGAATGGTGTATATAGTAAATTGTGAGAAAGTTTCTAGTGTTTTATATCTGTGATACTGAGGCTTTTATGGGAGAGATGCGTTTCGTCTCATACTAATGGGAGAAAACTCTCCATTTCCCCTCTTGCTTTTTGCGATATGAGATGAATCAGAGCAGTTGGTGGAACTGCATATGCATTCAAACATCCAGTCAGTGAAAAAGTGTCAACTGACATGGTTTCTGGATTTGGAACTGGAGAGACAAAAGTCAAAAGATCTGCATTCCACCTCATTACAAATAGGTCCATGAGAGGATTTACATGTCTTCACACAAGATATAATTTAAATGATGCTTTTGTAGAATGTTGTCCAGGAACATGGAAGTTATGGACATGGAGATGGCTTTGAATTCTATTCTTGACTTTCATGAAGACAAAAGGACTGATATTCATATGAAAAAGGGGGTGCACTGAACTGGTAAACTGTGTCCCTGAAAGCAAACATTGAGAATTTCTAGGAAGAACTGGATGGGAATGTGAAGGTATAAATTCTACACATCTAGGCTACTTTGAAGTCTCAGTATTTTCATTCTCAACCACAATGCTGAATGAATTGAATGGGAGAACTTAGACCTATTACTGGACAAAGCTTGCCACTGGCTGTGGGAGTTAAGAAAATTCAAGAGTAATATTCTTGTGAGTTTGCATGTCGAGTACTTATCTCTTGGTGCAGAATGTTGGCTTTGTATGAATCTCTTGGATATGTCACACAAAAAAACAAGGGACACACACTGAATATGATTTGCAAGACCCATGGATTGTCAGGGCTGAGTCCTTCACATTCCTGTGCAAAGTGTTGTGGTGTTACATAAGAGAAAGGCTGCTGGAGAAAGAAAATGGGTAGCCTTTGAAAACTCCTTTCAAAACTGAGTTCTTGTTGAGATGTCAGAGATCTGTAATGGAGAACGTAATGGAGAGTGCTTTAAAACACCTTCTCATCTGGGGCCCCTTTTCTCATTTTGCAGGCGGAGGGTGGGTGTGGAAGGCAGGGTCACGCCTTTTTCTCTGATTGCTCTTTGAAACTGAAGGCAGGGCTCAGGGTTACTTAGCCTACAGAAGTTTTCCCCTTTGGAAACCTATTTCATAATCTCATATTTCATATTTCATAATCTCCTTGGTCTGGCTGGTGAAGACGAAATTATAAGAAAGTGGCTGCAATCTGGGAAAAGCTTGGTAATGATCTTGTAGGAAAGCAAATATGGAAAGGCACCTCTTTTCACATGCTGAATATTAACACATATTGAGTGGGAAAAAGAGTTTTCTGATACTCTGTTAACAACATTCAACATAAAAGACAGACTCCCAACTCTGAATATCAGCAGGATTTTCCATGGAAGGGTCTAGGCTATGTCTAGACTGCTGAAAAAAAAGCCATCAAAACTAAGCAGAGAATGGATACGATGCTGAGCATCATTGGGGGACATGTGGCCCATATTTATATTTCCAGGGCTGCAACATCTCTGTTGATAGCTGGAACAAGACTGTGAAACACCAGCACAAGTGTCGTTTAGAAAGCCAAGTTGAATTTAAAGATAGTCATCAATTAAAAGAAAAATTCTTGCCACTTTGGCTTTGGAGGTGCCTTTTAGAGCAATGTAGTACAGTGAAACTCCTCAAAACCAAACCCTCAGGATACCCAAATCCCCTCAAAACCAAAATTTTTTTGGTTCTGAAATTTTCCTTCTTTGATATCATCATTTTTCCCCAGTAAAACGGAACCCTGCAACTCTGAACACTAGAACAATTTTATATCCCAAATTTCAATCTTATGCTTAAAAATACCCCACAAAACTGAAACTTTGGAAACATATTTTAGCTGCTAAATTCCTGACACAAGTTGGAACTGATTAATTACAGTCAACAGGTAGTCTGATCTACAAGACAAAGGCCCCTAAACTGCCCCAAGGCATGCAAGGTTAAAACAACACTTTACAAACTCGTAGACACCAATTAGGGCTAACAATAGGCTAATCTAAGTCTTTGCATCATACAAAAGAGTCAACTTTTAAGGCTAATTACATGTATTAATAACTAAATGCTTATAAGTAAGCCAATTGTGAAAGACTATGTTTATCTGCTGATTATCTAATTGTGATTGATGCTATTCATCTGGATACAAGGTCAATAGAACATTGCTTGTTTTTTTTAAAGTTAAATATCAGCACTTTATTAACCAGCTATGTGGCTTTGTTTTTTATGCTTCGCTGACAGAGACCGGCAATGCAGTATTACAAATGTCAGATTCACTCAAATGATTTTCAATAGAGAAAAAATATTACATACATGTATTTAAGTAGCAATGACCGTCGTTTGTCTTCACTCACTTGTCAAGATGTCAGAACGACCTTTCGTAACAGCACACTCTCTCTTTCTCTCTCTTGTCACACAAGCTCTCAGAAACAGATTTTTTTCCACATCTGCAAAAGCCTCAGTAAACTGGAATCTTCTCAAATGCTTGCAGACAAAATTCTGCAAAACTTCTTTGATCAGTGCATAAGGCTGAGTCTTTTATGGACATCATCATATTGAGCAAGGAAGATTCCACCTGTGAGCATGAATTTTTAAACACGAATGTGTGTGGTGATGGAGAAGCCTCCAGCAACATGCAGAATGGTTGAGCTGGCAATGCAAGTTATGTGGGATGGTGAAAAAGGTATGGGATCGTCTCACACTGGAACATGGCTATCTCCAGGTGTTTACTTTGTGCAGCACATATATATGTATCCAGCCCCAGAAATTTATGGCACAGGACAAGGCTGCATCTGAGTTGGCATGGTCCATAACTGATCGGTATCTGGTGCTCAAGTCTGGTAATGGACATCTTAGGAAAGAACCTGTTTTGCCAATATATCCACTGTTGGACCAGATGGGCCTCTGTAATAAATCAGCACTGGCAATAGAGGTAGTGTTGTGAAAATCTTGTTCTGTCTGCAGTGATGAAGACAGCAGTAGATCTGGTGCTGTGTGAGAGGTTTGTGATGGCCTGGATTGCCAAATTTTCTTTTGAAAGCTTTTCACCCTCAAAGATTCTGATCAAAGTTATTAATAATAGTGTCAACAGGAATGCTGGTGCCATCTGCATCCTTGGTAGTGCATTTCTTAGCTGCTTCATTCACACAGTTTGTTTGGATTTGAGCATGTTTGGTCTGAACTTAATCCCAGACAACTGATACAAGTAGTGTAATTGTCTTTAGATAGCTTTTACTATCTGTACAACACATACTTAATCCTGTTCACTGTATTAACACCTGTAAATAGAGACAGGAGAACAATGGCATACATAGGTGAAACCAGTCAAATGTCGCAGTGAAGGGATGTTATAAATAAGGAAAATTCGGGGCTCTTTCCCCAGCAAAGATTCAAATAATGGATGGACACCACATGGTACTTGGTTCAAATTAAAATTACTAGTATTGCTTTTCCTGAACGCCCCCTGAAGTAAAAAGAAATATATTAAATTGCCAGCTTTCTCTCTATTTTACAGTCCAGTAAAATCTTTGCAAAAAAAACTGTACATGTAAGAACATAAAATTAAATCCAGTTTTAAAGTAAAATCAGGCTTACTGGCCAATATTCATTAATAACTCATTTATAACCCCATTTCCTAAAATCCCAGGCTTACAGTTTGAGTGAAGAGAGAAATATAATAATGCAGAGAAATGAGGGAGGTTAGGCTCCTTTTAACTGGAAGAACCTGCCTTCTCAATCAATGATATAGAAACAAAAAATCAGATCAAGAAATGTTACCTCCTGAGTGAACTCAGCCAATCAGATGCAATATCACCTCATTAATATAAGTGGATTTCACTCATTATTAAATTCTTACAATCTCATAATGATATAACCCAATATTCTTATATTCCAAGCCAAATCATAACTGGATCAGAAATATGGTATCCAAAGAGGTAATAAGCACAGCCAATTAAATGCAATATAGGCCCACATCCTAAGTTTGAATAAGATCAGATCAGAAATATGGCCTCCAGAGTGTAACAAACAACTGTTGTCAGATGGACAAGAAACAGACAGACACGGATGATGGACGCAGGGCCACCCCATCTGGTCTTACAGGTAGGCAAGATAAAAAAAAACAACTGTTGGAAAAAAACTATTTGAGTACACTGGAAGACTTAAACCTTTATTTATGGGTTGGCTTTTTCTTAGAACTGGACTTGATCAGGGTTCAATATTTCTCAAATAAAGAGGAGGTAATATTTTTCTGATTCTTACTTAGGTTCATATTCAATCACTGTAACATTTGAGTTATTCCATCGCCCCTGTTCACTCAGCTGGAGTTCTCGTGTTACCATTTCCAGGTCAGTAACTGGAGCGGACTGGACCTCCATCTCTCTGCTCAAGACTGGTTCACACCCAAAATTGAACACTAATGTCTGCTTAAATGTCCCATAAATGTCAGTCTTGAACAGAACCTGAAAGTACAGGATCAATATATATTATGGGGACAAATGGTGCACATGCTTGAGGTTCACTTAACACGGTCTTCATTTCTCACTGTGTAATGATACATGACTGTAAGATTTTATCACAAAATCTTGATGTTGACAATACTGCCATGGAAAACCACCTGAAAAAGATACACAACTTGCTCTTTGTTAAGAAATGGAAGTTTATGGGCATTTTATCTACCATTTTTCCAATTGCTGTAGATTACGTCCAGACTGAACAAAGTTTCCTTAGAGTACATTTTTTTATCAACTCAAATGCACAATATAACCAACAATATCCTGCCAAGTAAAATTACTCCCCAAAAATTACCTAAGGTGGCACAGTGTAGAATTTCTACAGATAATATAAGTTTTGATCAGCATAAAAGGTAACAGTATCAGAGAAATAAGCTCCAGTGCACAGCATTTAAAAATTATCCCCGCTATTCATAATTATGTGTGCAAAACTGGGAATGTAGAAATTTTATTGACACTGGCTTTCAGTTTTTGATAATGATAAACCCATCCTCTGATGACACTGTAAGCATATTCCCTAGCATGGATAGTGCCACCAATGACAATGTTTACCACGAAAAATCCATAAAAAAGGAAGTACAACAATTATGGAAGACTCTGAAATGCTGACTTAAGTTATCACATAACAGCCTGGTACCAAATTTTCTAAACATTCTAGGCAAAAAACTGTTAATCTACAAATCAGATATGATACTCTCAATACACCTTCACAACTGAAATTTGGTATTAAGAAGGTACTGAAAGTTATACGAGCTTTACATTATTATAATCAAAGTTCCAGAAGGTCAACATTTTTGGACCTGAAGCTTGAGTTTGAGTTTCAAGCTCAAACAGTTTCATTATAAATGGTTAGGGTTTGTGTTCTGTAGTAGCCAACATGGGTCTATTCTAAGAAGTGCAATTGCATGATTCACAATAATTTCTAAAACATCATGCCAAAATTAATCTAAATGTATTAAAACTGTTCATATATTTGTAAGCCATACCTTCATTTCTTCATTCATGCCCTTCTATATTCAGAAATTGTTCCCTGTGTTTCAAACTGAGGGGTGAAGGGGGATTTCCCCCTTATCTGATTAGATCTAGAATAGACCCTAGCCAATGCCATGTTTCCCCAATCCAGCTGTAAGCATCTGCTGGGGAAGAGGTGTTACCCTCTTACAGACTGGTATTTCATCAAAAGGGGGGGGGTCATACAATCACAGTCTCTTCATGCCATTAACACTTAAGTTTCACCCTTATAAGTAGACTAATGAATTTGGAAGACGTGACCATCTTTTTATCATACCTTAACTCTATATACGTATTCTCCAGCTTTGTTGACTATATCAACATTCTGCCACAGCTGACAATGGGTTTCCAGATTCAAGTACTTCTGAGTCTTCTTGGGGCCAATAGATATACTGGAGATGTGGAAATAACTGCTGCTGGACTCGTCCAACAGGGCAACATGATGTATACATATCTGGAATAGTAGTATTATAACTGAATTATATCAGAACCACCAAACTAATGTGAGTTTTTGGAGCATACCAAGGAAAACAAACAAGGGTAAACTTTAATTTCTTCCCTGATGAAAAAAGGGACAGCACAGTTTCAAAAGAAGCAAATATTTGTTGACATGTTATATCATCCTGGACAGCAATATTTTCTAAGCTTCTATCAGATATATATCTAAAACAAGGACCCTGATCACAGAAAGAAAGTGGAAAGTATCAACTGGTAATCAGTGATAGGTTTTACAACAACAAGGATGCACATATATTGCAAATCTATATGGTTGACATAAAAATGATTATGGTAACTCTTTCTTTTGAATCTAAGTAGAAGAGCTAACCAATGATAAGGAGAAATTTCCTTCTTGGAAATCTAAACTTTAAAAACCATTTTAATTCCAGACAGTACACTACAACATTTTGCAGTTATATATGTACAGCCAGAGATGTGTACATGGGAAAGATGCCATTACCAATGTGATTCAGTCAAACAGACCTGTAATTTCCTATATTTTTTGCTGAAAAATGATTAAAAGAAGCTACCCATGGCCTGCATGTTGAGCCCCCTCTTGAGTTTCAAATAATGTGAGCATTTATTTAGTTAGAAAAGACCTATCAAAAACTTTAATAATGAGGTGTAGAAAAACTGATGGACAAGATTACTAAGGACAAAGTGATCTCTATTTACATTTTTTGTCAAGGAAGGCTTGACAACAGTTAAACCTGACCTGGGTCATCTTAATATACAGCCTCAAAGCAAATTTAGTGTCAATCTATGAAGAAATTCAGAAATTATGAGTTGAAACTACAAGACAAAGTTCCAAGTCAAATAATGGGCTATAACTCCAAAAACATTTACCAGAAAACAGTGAAAATCAAACCAGATCCATGCTGTATCAATGTAAAACTTTGAATATTTAATCCATTGCGCACTTCTAAAGTTACAGAGCAGAAATTGAATGGCAAAATATTAGGTCAAACAGGGAGTCATATCTCGATTAACACTTTGCAAAACAATTATTAAAATTAAATCTGACACATAATATTCTAATGTGAAGACTTCTGGTTTCAATCCATGAAATCTTTCAAAAGTTTTGACTGAATATGAACAGACCAAGTCCCAAGTCAAACAGGGGGACACAATTCCATAACATTTTGTTAGAAAAGAGTGAAATTCAAATTTGACCAAAATCTTAGCATAAAGACTCATACCAAATCTGATTTCAACCCAAGAAATACTTCAAAAGTTACTGAGTGGAAACAAATTTCAGAAAAGTTAAAAGAACATTAACTAATAAAGAAACCCCAGCAAACCATGCACAAAGACTCTATACATACTGTACACCTATTTACCTGAAAGAAAAGTTATAGGGATAAAATGACATTCCTAAAGTGTACTTAAATATGGACTCCATGCAGACAAATAAGAACTTACGAATGTATCAAATATACACAATTTATTATGATCATGCATGCCTTGATAAAACAAGTATCCCAAGTTGGCATGTGATACCCAAGAAATCTAGGTCAGCCGATGTCATTGGTTATAATGTCTTCCACTGCTGTTGAATGCATATGTTATGAAAACAACTATTTCTTGATTTCTCTTTTTTTACTATCTTCATCTATATTTGCTGGTATATCAGCATTTGTCCAATATTGAAAAGCCTCTATGCCTTTATGCTTTGTGTCAAAGATGGTCAACTTCTGTTCAGCACTTTTTTAAAACAATTGTGTAAATGTTTAGGGTTTTTTTAACTGTAGTGGCGCATTGACATCATTTCTACAAATCTGCAAGTCTTGTATGCCAGAATGTTCTATTTTTTCAAATCTGGTCAAATTAAATTAAGCAGTGTCTGAGACAAAATCATTTTAAATGTTTCTCTATTATTAGTGACATTGACCATACATGACGACAGACAGCATCATTGCATAAATCAACATCATCATCCTGAATGCTTTCAATCAAGATTAGACTAATTGAATGCAGCAGTCTAATAAAGTTCTTTCTAAGGCTTGTCTGCTTTTAGTTATGGCATCCATATTTGATGGTGGATCAGCATCATTGGTACTGATTTCATAGGTCTTAATGCCAGGATGCTTTGTCAAGTTTGGTCAAATTCTTTTCAACATCTGAGAAATCATTTCGAGTCTTTTTCCTCTTTAGTAATGGCTGCCATATCTAATGATGTTTCAACATCAGTTCTACAGATTTTAAACCCCTCTATGTCTGGATACTTCTGTCATGTTTGGTCAAATTCTACTGAGCACGTTTTGAGAAGTTATTTAAAGGTAGCCATATCTGACAGCAGATCAGCATAAACTGATTACTGTTTTTATTAGCATTATTATTAGTAGCAGTAGTAGTGGTAGTAGTAGGTAGTAGCAATAGTAGTATTGTCCTTGTAATTATATTATTATTATTATTATTATTATTATTATTACTACTACTACTACTAATGTTGTTGTTATTAAGGATTAGTCCCTTGCCCATTACTGCAGAACATATATGGGAAATGAAAGACATGTCGCAAGATTAATAGTAGTGGCCTTCCTTCACAAAGGTACAATACAGATGACTATCTCAATAAGGACCATCAAAATAAATATGCAGTTATCAAGACAGATGTATTGATTTACACAACAATGCTACTATCCTTGTACATACAAGACAGATAACAAGACTCTTCATCTGTTTCAACAAAAATTCTTTCTTGAATTACAGCTGACAAAAGATGCTGCTTTTTCTAACTTCATTCTTGTACTGGCATGTTCCATATTTTAGATTTGCAAAACATATCAGGTCATGGAAAAAAGCAATGCACTCATACATTTACTTTAGGGGTAAAGTTTAATTTTAAATACAAAAATGAGTTTTCTTTTCTTGATTTCTGTATAAACAGATTTCTGAAACACTCATCCTCAGCAGTAATTTGCTCTGTCCAAAATCCAGAAAAATTAAGACAACATATGATAAATGATAATTTTTTTTCTTCAAAGGACCAACATCCAACCTACCTTACTTGTTACTGTAAATGTCCAGGCATTTGTACATTTCTTTGTAGTCGAGTTAACCTTAAGGTCAGAGTTCACAATTACTTTAGCACAGTCCACATTTGTTGCCATCTGGAAATGAACAAAATGTAAAAACGTGCAATGATACAGGATGTTATTAAATTATCTAAAGAGTTTTTTTTTTTTTATATATTCCCTTTACCTCAACTGCTGTCATAAGATGTCTCAAGTTGAATATGTAAATCAACAGTTGATAGGATGTAAGTCAATACTCTCATTTTTTATCATAATATTGTTTAGAAAATTACATCTCAGTAATAACAAAGGGATTTCTATGTTCAAGTAGGTTCCCATTTTCTGTTCACAATATCAGAAGTTGTAGATTCTTGGTTTAGCAAGACCAAATACTACTTAACAAACCTGCCACCTTAATAATACATTTTCATTAAGGTGTCTTTTTTATATTTCATATATAACCTTTGCAATGAAATTATAACAAAACATCACTAGTATTAGTAGGTGTGCCTAGTTCAGTATGAATTCTGCTTTCAGTGTGAGTTTGTGTGTGTGTGTGTGTGTGTGTGTGTGATCTGGATTTTTTAATGTAGCTTTAGCAATGTTTTAGTCATATCACTAAGATGTCTGCAGTGTGACAGTTTAAAGTGATGTCCAGCACAGGGACATCATGCTGCAGACATGTAGCATCATGACCCACCCAGTCACATTATCCTGATACCAGGCCGACCAGTCCTAGCACTAACCTCTTAATGCTAAACGCTAAGCGAGGCAGCTGCTAGTACCATTTTTATAAGTCTTTGGAATGACTCGGCCAGGGTTCAAACTTGCAACCTCCTGCATCCAAGGTAGATGCTCAAACTACTAGGCCACATGAGCAGTTGCTTTCAGTGTGAAAATGTATGTCAAAAATGCTACAGTCTGTACAAACCAACAAGAAGCAGGCCATGACTTTGCATGTGGAGCCAGCCTTTGGAGCTTTCTGGTAAATTGGTGTTAAACACATCCAAATGTATCTACACATGCTGTGTCAACTTATATCAAGGCAGACTCAACAAAATAGTAAACAAAACCAATTCAGCTTATATATCATGATATAGAAAAAATAATTTTAGGTACTGAATATACACTAAAACTTGTTTGCATAAAAAAAAATAATCAGACTTACAGAATGCATCAATCACTCATACACTTGTAGGCAAATTTCTGGACAAGCTGAAAAATGTTAAACTACATCATCTCCAATCTTTGAAATTCCAAGTTTCAACAGCTGATTTTATTCCTGGTGCTTTCATTTATTAATCTGTGTTAATGCTGTACTTATGAACAATTGAGAGGAATATATATTTAACCTTTAGTAACATTAATATTGTAATCAATGATATTGATATACTTTGAAGCTGCTTCAGAAACTTTAAATAAGCTGTACTTCCATAAAAAATCTTGGACTCCTTCCAATGCTTTCCTTAACCTTTAACAAGCTGCACACCACTAAAAGATATTTTCATTATGGCTATACTCTCTCCAGGGACACAGAGTGTCCTCATGGTGCAAGACCCTTACCACATTATTGACATTCTCTGTGGACATAAGTTTCTCCAGCAGTTGTTCAATGAAAGTGCTTCCAGTGAGGTGCTTCTCTCTGGCCTTCTGTAACTGCTGTCTGCGGTACTGGAACCTTTCCTTCCATTCTTCCAGTTCCTCTTGAGAATGAGCCTGTGTACACTTCTCCCCAAATGGACAGCGCCCTGTCTCAATAAATCTGCAAAATGAAAACAAAATACTTTCAGGTTTTAAGGAATAAAACTAATTAAAAGAGGCTCAAGTGAGTCTGAGATTGTTCAGCTGACTGAAATTTGCCTAATAACCAAATAACCACGTAGTTGTGACCAAGAAATATGTGCCAGTAGGATGCTTTCTCTAGAACTTTCTTTCAATGCTGATGGTTTCCTATGTTAGAGAGGTGCATTCACGAGTTTACAAGAAGGGTGAACTCCCACAAAGCCTCTCCCAACCCCTACCACAGCTTATCATGGAAAAGAAGAGGACATATTCATCAAATTTCTGTAATATTTCCTAATTTACCATTTAAAGTGACTTCTGGGTAAATAATCTTCTTTTGCTTATCCTTCTCCATCATTTGATTAGAGAACCCATGTAGGTTCTCTAATCACCAATGAAAAGCTTTCACAAAGGTTTTCATCTTGAGATGTTGATACGTAAATAATGATCATGAGGAGGCCCCACTTCATCCGGCATCCTGTAATAATTGAAGGAGACTTGAACCTCCAATTCCACAGTATTCACATCCATACAGATCATTATTGATGGAGATTGTACTTGGAAAGTGTTACAAGTCTATGCTCTTAAAATAAGTACCAGAAAAGAGAGAAAATCAACAAGCTTTGTAAAATGCAACAAATAATTTATTTCCCAAGAATACAAAATGAAAGTGTAAAAAACAGGAACTTAGAGAATTTTGCAAATTAAATCCCAAACAATCCTAGAATTACAGACACAAGTCATAATAATTAAAGTTCTGATCATGCTTTAATGGAAATCAAAATTAAATCCAATGCTGAAAGTGTTGATGCGTCTGTGGTGGCCTGTATCATGTTGTTGTACCAACAGTTTTTTGTTAAAACAGTAAAATAATTCCAGGATTGAATTTACTATGAACCCCAGTGAATGTCTCTGTCCAAGATTTTTTTTTTTTTTTAATAAGCACACTGTATTTCCAGAGAAAAATCACTGCAATTGACTAATTTGAAGAAATAAATCCAGCCCAAATGACAACAACAACACCACTGATTCTGCAAGATATTAAAGCAGAAATGACTAATTTTCAAATAAGCAAGACTTATAATTTAAACTAAGAGACATAAAAAGAGATCCTGGATAAGGGTCAAAAGTACATTGTTCTAGAAAGATCTTAGTTATAATTAGAAATTCCCTCACCAAAATCACAATCATCACGTAGTCGAGCTATAAAAAAATTACAATGTCCTTGACTCAGCTCAAGTTAATGATACTCACTCTGAGAAAAAAAATGTTGTTTACCAAACCTGTCACTGATTTCAAATAATGTCAGCCGCTAGAATCAATGTTTCTTTACCCACAGCATATAATGGAATAAATAAAAATGTTAAAAGAAGTAGCAAAAACAATGCAAATTAAATATACATAACAACAGACACCCCTGACTTAAGTCCAGTGAGCTTTCCCTACCATTGTGATGGAACCTTATTATGCAGGTTGTGAAAGTTGGTACAATGGTCAAAGGTCCAGCTTCCATTTTGGAAAAAAAATAAATAATTGTAATGGGAGCCCAAGATGCCAATTCAGGACTATGGTGTCTGTGGCTGAAAACCCAGCAGATGAAGAATTCTCCAGCAGGTGGACTGTTGCTCATAGGCAAGGAATCCACCATTGTACTATTTCAATTTTTGTTCCTCTGGGAGACATACTCTCTGTAGCTGAATGTTGAATCCAGGCCAAGATGACCAAAATCTTGCAATGGTACAAGATCAGAGATGTCCTTGCTGACAAAGAGACTAAGAATGACAAGGAGAATAACAAGCGATATCAAGTCTTGCTCCAAGATATAGTCTATTGTTTTACAGCCTGTAGTTTGTGTTGGTGAATCAGTGGAATTTCCTGGAAGCCATTGAGTGGGCATGTGAAATCATTCCTCTTGCATGTCCACACTGATTTTGCAGTCTCCCCAACGTACAGCATTTAGAACTGGTTGTTACATTCCTTCATCAGCCAAAACAGCATTAAAGAGTTGACTGAATACACTTAGGTTAATGACCAAGCGAAGAATGCCACTTTTGCAGCTAAAGAGATGGTACACTGAACATGATACTGAATCCCCCAGAAACCACTTGTCCATGTCATCATGGTAAATAATCCCCAGTTGGCAGCAAAAGACTGGAGCCCTCCCCTTCTGGAATCTGTGATAATGGTAGCATAAAAGTTGTCATTTTGAGATAGGAGAGAAATGCTGGCAAAAATGATTGCCCTCACTTTGGCAATTGTCCACTTTAGTTTGGAAGAACCGTGGTTTTTGACAGTTATAAATTCAGTATGACTGCTTCCCAGTGGCCTGTGCTCTAGGGACAACCCTGCAATCTTGTGTTGATTGCCTTGCAAATCCCTCCTCTGCAGCTGAAACTGTGAAGGAGGGAAAGAAGATACCCCTGATGGTTGTTTGTGAATTCATTCAACCTGATCAATAAAGAGGAGATTAGATGATTAAGGTTGCAAGTGTAGATTGGCCTATGATGGTCTTAAAAAAGGTAGGGGTAGTGAGCATTGCATCTCATTCTACCAGTTTCAAGATCATAGATGCTGTTACAGCCATGGCCATAGTATGTTGGGCCTCTATGTTTACTGAGTGGGCCATTCTATAAACAGGCTCACCAACATGTCAGGTGAGATTCAGGGTGTTCCGCCTATTGAAAGATCACAACAGATCCAACATTGAGCTTGCAATCAATGATGTTACACATGACCTGCTGGGTATTCTAATGGAAAACTGCTGCATGGGGCTTGTAGAACTGTTGACTACAATATGAAGGAAGGCATCTGAAAGAGGAAGCATCGGTAGATGCTTGGCACTCGTAATTGATGATGCAGGCATCCCAAAATGTCAGTAACTGTCAGATTTTGGAAGCAAAAGATTCTTCCTTAGTCAATGATCACCTGGTGTCTGTGTTGTAGAGGGCTGAGGAGGACAGAACTCCAATGGAAAGGGATGGAAAACTTCTTCTGTCCAGACCTGTAAGACTGACTCTTCTTAGCGAGATCTAATTAACAATGAGGGAACTAAAGAGCCAGTTTCAATCATTTTTGGAATACGGTGATGAAGGTTATGTCTCATGTCTAACCTGCGAAGTAGCTGAAGAAGAACGTTGAGGATGGTGGCCTCTAATTGGTCCACAGTAAATTTGCAGCATGTCTTGAGTTATATCCAATTACTTCCAAGCTATCACTAAGTAGAGTCCCCCTTTGGGTGGCAAAGACTTGAGGACAAGTGAAGAGACATCTCTTGGTAACCAAGGCACCAAGCTGGACATCGTATGGTGGAAGTGTTGAGTGGCACTCTATTGGTTGGATTGATCCAAGAGAGTACCTGTGCATCATATGCAGGAAGTCATACAGGTGACACTGATCCATGAGTGCTTGTATGAACTGAATATTGGCCAAAGGAAATATCTATCAGCTCTATGTGGGTTAGACTTATCCATGAAAGTGCCTGTATAAACTGCAGGTTGTCTGCAGGAAATGCATAGAACACTATGCAGGTTAGACTGCTGTATAACTAAGTTTATGAATTTTGTTCTTGGGCACTGAGGCACTAAACTGGGCATCATATACAGAAAGTGCCAAGCAGCATTATGAGAGTAGTGGAACAGGGAAAAGTTTTTTCTTCTGGTGCCTCATACTCTATAATCAATTGTGGTTGTGGCCCATTGCAATATAGGGTATATGGCTGTGTCTGGTTGTAAACGAACAGGGTATCAATTGTGGTTGTGGCCTGTTGCAATAAAGGGTATATGGCTGAAATCCTGTTGTAAAGGAACAGGGTATGGGATATAGATCTATGTAGCCAATCCATAATTCTGATAAGTGAGATGGTAACTGAGGCTGTTGTTGCTCTCTATCTCACTTCCCAGTAAATTAAATGGTTTTGAACCCTTGTGTGCAAGCTGATGATGTCTTTGTCTCTCAAAATATGCTTCTGCACCTTCCCCTTTAGTACCCAACGAATTGCCAGTCACTGACTTCTGTCCACAAGATGCAAGTCTGATATGTATTCAAAAACTGACAACCAGAGAAAGATATGCCTGTAGAGTGGCTGTCAGTCTGGGCTTGCCCATGGTCTAAATCTGTAAGACAAAAATAGAGCAGACAACATATAAAGGTGTAGTGCAGCACATGTCCTGCTTTATGAACCTGGTAGTGTCCATGCAGAGCAACAAACTATGACAATTACCTGCTGAAGAGTACGTGTGGCCTATACAGGTACAGAATTAGACCATCACTATTAATACATATGAAGTGGGAGCTAAATAATCAATTCTAGTAGCAAGTTACCTGCAGAAATGCCAATTTTTTTATTGCCTATAGAGGTAAAACCACTAAAGTGTCATTTATGAAGTGGATCATATGAGTAAACCATGTGAAAGAAACTTGCCCATAAATCATGGCAGAAGATATACAGTAAGTTTTCTATGGTACACACCACAGAAACATAAAACAGGCCCTAAAGCATCATTATTGATGCTTATGAAGTTGACACTACAGTATCCACTGTAAGACAATGTTATCTATAGTAAAGGCCCAATCATCAGCGACATTCTATACAGGTTAAACCAGCAATGCATCATTTATGTAACTATGAAGCAGATGGTAAGACTAGATAATACTGAAAATTACTTGTGTGTGTGATTTTGAATTTTAACAAAGCTTTAAAAAATATTCCGTCATATCACTACGATGTTTGCAGTGTGGCAGTTTATAGTGATGTCTGCATGGTTTTTAAAGAAAAATTTCCAGGTCTTTTCCAGGTTTTTTCCAGGATGAAATTCAGTTTTTCAGGGTTCATTTATGACCAATACTAAATGGATTTAAAGAACATTTCAGCTTAGAAAATGTGTATTATTCAAATTAAAAGCTGTTTCTATTTCAAGACTCTTCCATAATATCTAAATCAGACAAATAACCATGTACCAAACCACAAACTTTTCACAAGAAACAGGTATTACTTCTGAAAATCATAAAAATTCTAATGTTAAGCCATTTCAATGTATAGACTAAAAATGCACTGCATTATGTTGGTATGGGAAAACTAACAGAATGAACAAATGAAACTAGTTTTGTTTTCAAGCTTTTAATTCTCAAGTAATTAGTACCACTTTAAAACTATGTGCATGGTATTACAACAAATGCAAAATTCAATATCAAGTTATACGCCCATTTTGGCTCATTGTGAATCCCTGTAAAATGTTGACAGACAAGATGTTTGATAACATGTATGCATCTTTTATATGAGAAAGCAATTCCCTCAAGTTCATGTTCAACTTGATCAAGTTAGAACTCTGCTGGGGATTATAACCAAACAGTCTTACATGTTATTAAGCAAATGCACTTTTTCATTTAAATCTTTCTTTACAACTTCTAGTTCCTCCTCTTTGTCTTTTGCTCTTCTACGCAGAGTATTGGCTTTTGTTATGTGAGCAAAGCTACGTAATTCTTCAGCTTTATCTGAAGCTTTGTTTGCATCGGTCAACAACAACCTAATGTCAGATTCCAGCATTTTGATCTTTTTTCTCACTGTTCCAACTTCTTCTTCCATGAGTTTTCTCTTCATACATTTCTTTTCTCTTTCCTTCTCTGTCTTTTGAGCTTCTAAATGAGTGTGGTACTTTTGCCTAGCATTCTGGGCAGACTAGGAGTTCCTTTGACACCACTAATCTCTTCAAACCTCCAACACTCTTTGTATGGTCCTTTATTACTCTGCATGCAATCAAGCTATTTTCTGAAAGATTTTGTGTACTAACTTCTTTGTTCAGAGAAAATCCATATTCTACACTAGCCTGGCCATGCGACAAAATCAGAAGCACACGGACTACATTCCATACCCTACTGTACATCTCCTTGCCTGTCATACTGTTATAAAACAGCTCATCTACCCTGTCTTCAGTTTTTCTAAATTCCTTGAACTCTGACAGATGTCATGCCTCTTGTACAAAATTATTATACTCCTCTTTTATTTGATTGCACTCATTTATATCAACTCTTTGACATGAGTGATGAATGTTCAGTACCCTTCTGAATTTATCTATACAATGATCTTGGCCTTTGCATATCAGAGTAGGATCAATACATGACAAACTTCTAAGGTGTAGGCTAGTGGGGTCTTTTCTTTCAAATGTACAAACCAATTCTTTACACTCTGTCCTAAAAGAAAGAATGGCCTTCTCATTTGCTTCTTTTTCTGCTAGTAACTTCTTTACTTCCATATCTGCAACAAATCCTATATCAATTTGTGGTTCTTTTTGTCTGTAACATCAACATTACAGAGTTTGTTTGGTGAGGAAGCTGTCTCCAATACACTCTGTTTGACAAATCTCTCCACTGTTGTTCTCATTAAACCCTCCAAGTCATTTGCAAGAAAAGGTATCATAGGTTTGTCAGTTTGATACACTTTCAAAAAGTTTTCTACAGGTTTTGCTACAGACACAATGAATGCTAGTTTTGCTATTGCAAACTTATCTTTGATCCATTCTCTTACTGTATTGAAAGATTTAGTTCCAGGATCTTTGTATTCTTTCTTCTCAACACTCTCTACATACTGCTTAACATATGGGTAGATTTCCATTGCACGCTCACAAACTTTCACATTCTCTATCCAACAGTGTGCACAAAAAGGCAATGGATATAAATTCTGCTTGGTGACAGATTCATAGTCATTTCTCCTAGCTGGTACATCATCCCCGAGCATGTACAGTGCTGATAGCTTATGGGATACATCCCATGCAGTCTTAGAGATTCCAGCTCTGAATGCATTGTGTATTGTATGAAGGCCACATGAGCCCATGTTAAGCAGTTTACTGCAGTATTCCAACTCCAATTTCTTTTGCAATTTATTGAATGCAGCCCAGTTAACATTAGGTCCATCCATTGACAATTGGATTAGAAACTTAAATCCAATTTTATTCTCCACACTTTTCTCAAAACTCTGCACAAGATCAACAGCTGCTGCATGACCTAGAAAATCTGATGTGTAATACCTGCTTTGCACATGATCACTCTCCCAGAATCGAAGTAAAATATCCAATTGTTTTTTCTGTAATTCTCTGTTCAAGGACTCATCAAAAAGCATCACAAATGGTTCATCTTTTACTTTCATTTCCAAAAGAGCACTTAAGTATGGTGCAATTCCAAAACATGTGATAGACATAGATTTTTTCTCTCCACAACTCATACTCTTGGCAATGACAGAGTCTGGAAACATCCACTGAAACATGTATGATGTTTCTTCATTTGATGAAAATGAATAATTAGAAGCTACAGTTTTTAAACACCACCACACTTCCGCATTAAGAGTCTCAGATTTAGTGATGTATGATGAAAGTGATACTGTAGACTGTGATGGTGACATTTTAGTATCTGAAGGTATGGTTGCTGTCACAGCAGATGTGGTGGCTGTCATAGTGGTGTGAATCTGAGGTGGACACATAAAGACTTGGATGTTTCCTTCTGAACGTAACCTGTCTGCCTCCTTATGTTTCTTTCCTTTTGAATGAGAAGTCAGAGCAGTCTTACCCATTGATGTTAAATCAATGGACTTGTTACACAGTTGGCACAATGCTGCATGAGTTACTTTTATCCTTTCTAATCCAGGACTTGAATCCATCATCAGTCAGCCACTAATCTTCAAATTTACATTCAGGCATGATCTGAAAACAAATGGATTCCTTAACATGTACCATTTGCAACAGAGATATCTACATACATTTGATTCCCCAAAATCAGAATGAAACTACCAAATTATTATTTTTACATAATTTTATTTGCTTTACAAAATTTATCTTATACAAAATCAAGTTTTAATCCTGCATTAATCTGTGCCAATACCCACCCCCAACAAAAAACAAGTATATTTTTCAAACATCCTAAGCACCTTTAGTGGATTTGGTTAAAATTCATGACTTGAAAAAGAAAAAGACTTAATTATAAAAGTGTTGATTAAAACTGACAAAAACCCGTTCAAATGTATATACCATCTTAAGAGACTGAATTGTCTGAGAACTCCACTTGTGTCTGCTTGTAATCCGATAAAGCAGCCCCCAAACGTCTACCGATTACTCACAGGGACTGCAAACTATTTACGAATCGATGCTGATATTTCAAGTTACACTTCAAACAGAATAACAATTTAGCGCCAATGTTTACCTTGGACATTCAACACTGGAGACCTACATCAATTTGATACACTACCTATATATTATCCAACGTTGCTGCCCAACTAGTTGACGAATGTGTCCACTTAATATGCCACTGAAATGCACTGAATGGAATGCTGCCCTCTAATTGGTCCACCAAAATGAGATTATCAGTTGATACAGTATTTCATTTTGGTCAAATAATAACTTGGCAGATTTCTACATATTTAGCAATGTTCTGACAGGGCCAAGTAACATTCACCGCAAAGGCTACTCAGTAGCTGTGTCCAAGGTTACTACTGACAATAATGGTTAATGCCGTATTCCCTTTGCTAAGCACCCAATTATAAGCTTTAACAGGACATTTTCGGTAATTTTATACATCAGAACAAACAATGCAGAGCTGTTTCATTTATCTCATAAACTTACCATAATCACGTATCGCAGTTATGATGTCGGCGTACTGAGATGCTAGACTGGTCTTCAGGTCTTCTACACAATAAAAAGATACCGATATGGAATGGTATGTTGAACAACCAGTCTAACAGATAAATCCAATCGACCGAGTGCTTGGATTGACCAAACATATATGTTAGGGCAAGCATCTAAATGATCCATACTGCAACCTTTGAAATTTCCGGTACTGTAAGAACTCGAAAATTTTAATTCAAGATCAGTTCAATTACAACTTAATTATGTATTTTTTCTGTCATCATTTGGCGACATAAAAATTCCTGGTTATTTCCCAACTTTTATCAATATTTGAAAATTTCATGGACTTTTCCCAGTCGGGAAAATATATATCATTTCTCCCGACTTTTTCCTGATTTCCCAGTAGCGTGGGAACCCTGTGTCTAGCACTGGAGCATCATGCCGCAGACATGTAGCATCATGTCCCACCCAGTCACTTTATCTGACACCAGGCCAACCATTCCTAACACTAACCTCTTAATAATGAGCACCTAGTGAGGCAGTTGTTAGTACCATTTTTATAAGTCTTTGGTATGAATCAGCCAGGATTTGAACCTGCGACCTCCCACATCCGAAGTGGATGCTCTAACCACTAGGCAACCAAAGCAGCCAGAAAACTAAATGCATGAATCTGAATATAGCAGAAATTATACAGCAATATTAAAGTAATTTTCTATATCACATACCAGACATGCACTTAACAATACGGTTTATGGCAGTGAGTGGACGCTAGCATAATCCGTGAGGTATATACCAAGGTTGCCCAAGTTAATACTGAAAAGCCAGAAACAAAAGAAAGAGCAGGAAAGTTGGACATTTATAGATGGAGTATATCTACCTTTGAAAATGAAACCCGACCAACTTGTTTTAAGGTAAAAAACTTCCAAACTGCTTTTATGGACTTTGCAAAGTTCTCTGTCTGTAGAAAGCATGCTAGCCAACATGAGAAGAAATATTAACTGAAGAATTCACAGGATTTGGCAGCAATCCTGCGATATATGGGAGATCACTCTAACTGCCACCTAGGTGGGTAGATAACATTTAGCTTTTTTAGCTAAAATGTTGAAATCTGGAAGGGCTGGATTTAAGAGATAGTAGCAGTAATTCTCCTAAGGTATTATGATTGAGTAATGTATCTGAAGAAGAAAATAATTCACTTCTTTAAACAAAAAAAAAAGATAATAAAAAATAATTAAACAATTTAGATTATCAAACTAACATTTCATATCTTGATGGAAATCCTGTGGAATCTGTTTTCATCTGAAGTGATAAGCTTACATAATGTTAATTCCACAGCATTTCAGTCCTGGTGATTTAGATGTTTGTTAATTATCATGATCCCTCATGAACTTCAGTTACTGAATGAGTGAATCAGGCTCAGTTTGCAGGAGTGAGAAATGTCGTACCCACTGGCCAGAATCTGATATATAGTAGATAAGTGGCCATTTGTTAAATGGTCCTGTCCAGACCTGTTCACCCTTTTCAAAAAAGACTCATCGAGCATCCCAGCATGAATGAAGCTACTCATGATCACCAAGAGGTATACCAGCTTCCAATCTAATTTCATGGAATTTACACAAGGAAAACCTACTGAATGGAAACAGCTATGAAAGGGTGGTTTGAAATCTAAAACATTTAAACAAAGTGAACCCTTATCATCTAATTTTTGGCAATATGGATCTAACCAGGGGTACAACTCTCACAATGTCCTTGAGATAGTTGTTTGACCATTAATACTTATACAAACTGGTTTTTCACTTTGGTATGAGAATCAAACAAAATACCTATTTCACCACAAAAAGGACATTGTAAACATCAAATAAATACACTAAACTTTTCTTCACCTGTACATTCTTTCACCTCTACGAGACAAAATTGGTATGCTGCTCACATGTTTCACTTGTGCACAAGCACCATTAACCGACTGTTCAACAAAATACCTATTTCACCACAAAAAGGACATTGTAAAAACATCAAATAAATACATTACACTCTTCTTCACCTGTACATTCTTTCACCTCTAAGACACAAAATTGGTATGCTGCTCACATTTTTTACTTGTGCACAAGCACCATTAACCCACTGTTCAACATGCTTCAGCATACTCAGACTAATCAGATAGTCCAGGCCTAAAATTAAACAAACTGGTAAAACTGGGCAGAGTTAACTTTGCAACTAAATCTGATACAAATATATTTTGAGGAAAATCTGAGCAGCTGCAAAGACTGACAACTGCAACTCCCTAAACATTTACTGCTTATTCCAATAACATGTACCCTTTCTCATATTCACCCCACCCCCTGATAGTAACCCAGGGGTTGCAAAATTTGTCACACATGACACATCTTTCTGTTATGACTGAATAGATGAAGTCTTGTTAAACTATTTGTCATTGTAACTGAGAGTTGCATATATCTGCCCTTTAATTCCCTCTAATGGACCCCAGGGATAAGGAACAAAGGATGACACTCCTATCAATGATGGATACCACAGGGACAACATAACTACAAAGTCTTATGAATTTCTACCAAAAGCAAATTAGGCAATTTGCTAACATACAGACAATAAAACATATAGACAGAAAGAGGGCATCAGTGTATACCTAAAGCATTTTTAAAAATCACAAATTAAAAAGTTATTAGCTAACTGCTTTACTTGAGGAATCAAAAACTTTTTGTTAAATAAATATGTTAATGTAATATACAGATGATTCAGAGCTGTGAAAAAAAGTATACTACTTACCCTTGACAGAGACTGTACTCCTCACACACAAGACCTCGAGGGGGAGGTCTGCGTTGCCAACTTTTACCCTCATCTGAGTTAATCTTTTCTCTATGTTCATCACTGCGACAATGTGTGTCCCGTTCCTGTACCGATTCAAACTTGATGTCACAAAATAAACAGTACAATGCCTCCTCTTTGCCTACAGCATGGAAAAAATAAAATAAAATCTTTAAAAAAGTTAGGCCTGTTCCATTCAAACATAACGTTACCTAGGAAAGACAACTTTTTCTCTTTCAAAATATATGACAGAGTAGACTAATTACTCAAACAGTTTGTGTGAAAAGGATAAAAATTCTAAATCATATCTGTGGGTGACTAGTCTGTGTTGAAAGTGCCTTCCCTGAGTCCCAGGTATGCTTTACTGGAACAGGCCTTAGTAGATTTAAAAAAGTTCAGGACACCATCTGATTTTGAAAAAGTAGGAAGAATAGATATTGGCCTCAAACTGTTCATATTTTCTTCTGTCCCAATTTTGCATGCTGATGAAACCCAAGCAGTTATCCATATCTTTGGGTGATGTGGTTTTGTATTATTCTGGTTATTTAAAGTACTGCAGCTTTTAAAAGTCTAAGTACTAATTATTTAACACATTAACCTAAAAGTTGTTTTTTTTTAAATTCTAGTTTAACCTGAGGTATATCTTCAATAATGACATGAATTTTGTCTATACTGAGAGAACTTGTTTTTCAGAATCTGAGTGGGGTTTTTTTAATCTTGGATAAAATATCTGCAAAAATGAAAAGAAAAAAATAATTCCAATTAATCCTATTTATTTATATATACACCACTAATTTTATGTCTTTGACACTTAGATTCATCATTATGCTTGGCACTCCTTAGTCATTAGAAACTTTCTAGATCATACTGGGAATAGCTTCATTTCTTTACAAAGTTTTTGATAGTGTGACATACTGGGATTCTGATAAGCCGAGTTGCCTTCTTTTTACATTATTCATATACTAGGTACACCTCTCCCTCGATAACTTGTGCCCTGATAACTCGCGAACCCACTTATAACGCGGGGTCAGGCGTGGATCCCATTTTTTAAACCAGAAAATACCCCAAAAATTTATTCCTATTTTTGAACTTGAAGAAAATCGAGATCAAAATTAGTAACGGAAACTTTGATATATCGCTCGTTTTGTCGTCGAAAAAGGTAGATAGGACTTGAAATTTTAATCAAATTTAGGAAATATCAAATTTAAAAATAAGTCATACAATTGTTTTACATTTTCTTTCCAAACGGTAGTACACCGCAATTAACGATATGTAAGGAAATTTCAATCAATGAAAATGTCACTTACGCAGAATGGAGGCAGTACTTTAATAAATAAATACATACCAATTAAATCTTTTTTTTTAATCAATTGAAATTTATGTTCTAGTTTTATCTTTTAGTTCCTTTTAAGTGTAATTATCATAAATACAACATGTCCTCTTGTAATTAAACGTAAAACGTGCCAATCTACCGTAACAGCTATGTCCGCAAGCGTTTCTCTGAGAACCTAATTAGGTGCCAACCGTGATTTGATAACTGATTTGCGGAAGTATTTGTTGTTTTGTTGCACTGAATTAAAAGCTGGCCTCCATTGTGCTATCACGTTAATTATGTCTTTTGAATCAAATAAAGGAGCTGGAATAAAAGAAAAGTTAAAAGGCACGAAAATCCTACAAATTTAACATCTAATGGCCCTGGTCGTATGCCGGGCAAACTCACTTCATTTGATCAATCACTGTTATAAATGTTATGTAACATAAACTACCTTAAATTAACCGACTCATTGGTAACTGTGATCAAAGATAACCAAGCGAAATGAATACTTCGTAAAATAAAGAGCTTGGTTTCACAGATACGGACCATTGTGGGCAAGCGAGTTTCAGAGAATTTTTGAACTGGCACTTAGAGATATCCTCAAGGATGATAAGAAGTTTCATTATTACTTCCAATGAAATTATGACATCAATACAGTACTAACTGAACAATACAAAAATTGAGATTCGACGTAGACGATTGTCTCACGAAATAAATTTCGCATGTTTTTGAAGAAAAGGAATCTTGTTTGTTGGTGTATCGACAGTTAGTCTAGTTTCCTGCTCTTTGGACTCCCGATTTGGCAGGATACGATCAAATACCACTCTGGGAACCAGACTCATCAAGAACACAAAAAGCAGTGACGTAATACACAGATGTTTTGTGTACACGTTATGGTTGTTGAAACCAGTGGGACGATCTTTCACATGTTTAACATTTTGAAAATAAATGTTATTTAAACAGAATAATGAAGAACTATGTTAGAAAAAGCGCGTTATTAAAAATTATCATCGATGTGATTGTAAAATGAGCATTCAGTCATTAAACGGCCCAGTTCCCTAACCCCACCCACTCTGCTGTTTTCTCTATATCTAAGCGAATTTTTTCAACTTTTGGAGGTGTCTCAGTAACTTGCACCCTCGCTTATAGTGTGGTCTATGTTTGTGGACCCCGTTGTGCGCGAGTTCTTGAGGGAGAGGTGTATTTCCATAAAGCCTCCATTCAGTCTCTTTTTTTAACTACATCATAAAG
Organism: Megalonaias nervosa; assembly: GCA_016617855.1. NCBI lineage: Eukaryota > Metazoa > Mollusca > Bivalvia > Unionida > Unionidae > Megalonaias > Megalonaias nervosa. The sequence goes on from JAECUM010002166.1 coordinate 152,198, forward strand.
TTCTGGTGTTATCCAATTTGTCTCATGGACAGATTTTTATTCTACAGTTTTGATTGAGACATATTTATTTACAATATCAAGAAAAAGATTACACAATGTTTATATCAAAAGATATGATATTATGTTTATCTAATTTATAAGATGTGGGTAGAGCTTTAGATGAAGGTTGTGTCCACCTCAGTTTTGTCATTTTTTTCAACAGTTGTTTACCTGAATTTAAATTCAAGGCCTGACATTGTGTATGAATTAGTGAATTTTTCCATTTAAATTTGCTCACATCCTGAGCATTTTATTGTGTCTTAGGTCAAGTGAAATTATTATATACAGGATAAGGTAAACAATTATTCATTCCTGTTTTATGTTCAGACTGGAATCATTTACTGCTGTGTTTAGATATAATTTGTGAGGAATCGTTTATTTAAAGTACTGTTTGGAATTACAAAGTGCCCACTGAATATTTGGACTAAAACACTACTTTGGGATTATTGTTAATTCATTCAAAGATGTTCCGGATTATATCATTATGATGCATCAAAACTGTTGGTACATCAAAATATTCAAGACTATTGGTGCATCAGCACATTCAATATTGGAATTCATTTGGAACATTCAATACATTTTGGACTTGTGATAAAACATTTGGGATTTAATTCACAAAACTGTAACTTAGAGAAATAAATTATTTGTTAATTTGAATAAACTTGTTGGTTTTGCTTCTTTCTGTTACTTAGTTTAAGAACATAAAGTAATAACAATGATTCGCATCATCAAAACCTTACTGCATCCATCTACGTGCAGGAACTTACAATATATCTCTTCTTCTATGGCACAAATTTATGATTTTGCACATTCAGAATAAACCTGGGAAGTTGTTCACTGTTACCCCTTCTGGTGCATGACAGATAGTTTTCCCCAAGAAACAAGTACACTGCAACTTTTTTGGTAAGAGCTTAAAAGATATTGAAATTCAAGCCAGGGCATTTTCAAGCAATACTGACAAAACTGGGAAAGTATATATCATCAACCAAGTTAAATGGGTGGTTTAAACTGAAACTTTGGTCTCAGCACATGCACTAAGATGAGTTATATTCAATTAAGATAGAAAACATCAAGTATAATATTGTCTATGATTTTCAAAGTTAGTATGTTATCAAGTCATTTCACTTCTAATACAATGACACTGACACAAAAAGTTTCAGTTGGTGATAGCATACCAAGTCTGAAGCCAATCCAATCTGCATGCAACTAAAATCAATGATTAGAAGAGACCACAGTACCAAAGTTTAAATTTAAATCACGCACAAATTCAGGACAATTCATTTGCTTTCTTTTTCTTGTCAGGAAATTATCATGGATGACAAAAATTAAAAATATCCTTTTAGTATACAGTGTATATTGTTTCATTTCAGAGGGTTTAACAGTCTGCATTTCCAGTATTTTACAGCCACCATTTCCATCTCACCCATTTAAATTTTGTGTGTTTGTAGAATCAGTAAATTAAAATTTTAATGATCAGTCTCAAGTCAAACTTACTTAAGGTGCCTGTACTGCTGGTAGGCACACTGATATTTCCACTTGAGGGATGTTTGACTTTGCTGTTATCATAGTCTGTCTGCATGGAACTGACTGCTGTAGCTGGCAAGCTTGCCACATGGCTTGTGTTGTCATACTGTAATGTTGTGACCTGGCTGGGTATATCATCTTCATCTGATTCCTTGAAGCAAAAGGCAGCTGAGTATAAAAACTTCAGTGATGAAGAATATTGACATCTTTATACAATTTCTTTCATTCATTAGGCATTCATTTTTGAGGATTTCATGGTTTCTACAAACCTTGAATTTAAAGACCAAAGAAATATTTTATTATCATCCATGCAAATTTTGTTCAAGGCATTTCCACAAATTTAAATACTGACCACAACAAATTATACCCCACCCTACCCACACACAAAAATGCACACAGAGAAAATTTCCAGTTTGTTCATTATCTTTTAATGGCCCTTTAGGATGCATAAGATCATGAGTTAAGTTGAAGATAAAAAACTAAATCAATAAATATCAAATAGATAGATTTCTAACAATGAAAAGTATGACCAGACTTATTCTGTAATAGGTAAATATTTACCACAGTGGTAATTAAAAAAGGGTTAAATATTATGACAGTAATAAATTCTCTCAAAGGAAGCAGCAAGAGTTAACAAAATGTAGGAAATAAGATTTGTCCTATATTAGACAATTTCCCTGATGATGACTGCAAATACCTGATCCTTCAAGGCATCAATCACTACCTTCAGTCTCTTTACTTCTTTTATTGCTGTGGGATGCTGAAATGATTAATGACATACACTTAATGTTGCAATAAATTTGCCATTCATGTTATCAACAAAGTATACTAATGACACAACTTTCTTTTATGATAATGGAAATAGGAATCCCTTGAAGTACCATATATGCTCACTTATAAGATGAGTCCATCTGCAAAGCGCACAGACCCAGATCTGCGGTCATATAATGTGCCAGCAGATCTGGGTCTGTTCAGTTTGTGAGGAGTAATCAGTACAACAAACAACATTGACCCTGATCTGCAGATGAAGTATGCGACAACAAATTAGAATCTTTGTTGCTGCAGTTTGACTTGATGTAAAAGTGAGTATATACAGTAATTGATGCTTTGCTGTCCGAAATTTTTATAGGAATCCAGAAAAGATCATTTCTTCTTTATAACTGCTGAGTGTTGACCCCATCCCCTATATTACTCACTCATGAAAAATGCTCAAATTAGCCTCTGTTGCAACCATATGGGATGTAAGATTGGCACCATTTTTATTTAGGACATACAAGACATGATTAAAAAGCTTCGGCAAAACCCCTATATTTTAATAGGACCTTTCAGGAGAATTAGTGACATGATTTTCAACAGGTTTATTGTGGTAGCCATACTGGATATCTGTGGGGGGCAATTTAATTTAGGACCAACTGGATATCATAAGAAATTGTCTGGTGAAACCCTGTGCCAATATGACCATTAATTTTACAGTCCTGGATTAGCTATAACAAGATTTTCAAGATGGCCACTAAGGTGGCCATACTGGATGTCAGAACAGCATCATTTTCATTCAGGACCAACTAGACACCATAAGAAGTCTTTTGGTGGCAACCCTCATGTTGATATGGCTTTCCACTTAAGAGGAGTTGAGAAGATTTTCAAGATGAATGTCAGATTTGCATCACTTTTGTTAAGGACAAAGTAGACACCATAAAACGTTTTCCAGTGAAAACCTCACATCAATACGACATTCCATTTAGAGTAGCAACATTTTCAAGGTGGTGGCAATACCTAATGTCACATTAGTACCATTTTCATTTAGTAACAACTAGTCATCACTGGAGGTCATTTGGTCAAACCTAATGTTCATATAGCTTTCCATCGAGGAGTAGCCACAAAGTTTTCAAAATGACCACTGTGGCGGCCATATTGGATATCAGATCAGCTCAATTTTACTGAAGATCAGCAAGATGCCAAAGAAGTCTTCCAATGAAAACTCCATGCTCATATGACTTTCTGTTCAGGAGGATTAGCAGTAAAAAGATTTTTATGATGGCTGTCAAGGTGACCATACTGGAAATAGATCAGTTCTATTTTCAATAGGACCAACAAGATAATCATAAGAAGTCTTTTAGTGAGAAAGTCATGTTGCTATGGCCATCCATTATGAATAGCAGTAACATCAAGATGAACACTGGTGACAATACTGATGTCTGAGCAGAATTTCCAAGAATTCAACAAGAGACCATTTCTTATTTTCAACTGCTGAGTGGTCAAACAATGTTATTTCTAAGCAAAATAATATGATCTTCAAATCAGCTTATGTGGCAGCCATACTGGATGTCAAGATCAGCACAATTTTCATTTAGGGACAACCATACCTCATTAGTCATCTTTGGGTGAAAACCATCTGTGAATATCAACATCCATTTTATGGTGGCTGATATAGTTTCCACCAGGTCAAACTGAGCTCTTTGGGATGGAAGGGGTTTCAGACAGAAGCTGGAGAATATCTTATCACACCTCCACCTCACAGCCTGATGTTGGTTTGGGATCAGTTACACTCAATTGCTATGCCGATGGTGACTGTCCTAACCTCATCAGCTGATTGGCTGAATATGCAATATATTTCAATGTCATAATGGGAAGAGGGGTCAAAGAAAGTTTCAAGATGAAAGACTGCTGTCCCACAAGTGGAAGCCTGTTCTAAGCTATGAAACAAGGTGCCATTTTGAGAAAAACTACACTATTATCACAGAACAACAGATAGTGTGTGTCGATCTATGAATGCATGACTTTCAGTAATTCTGTCTTTTGAGGCCAGAGTGACTATTAAGCAGGTCTTGTGTGAAATATGAGGTAGGGAGGCTCTAGGCAATTTTCAAACTGCACCTGAACCCACAGTAGATTCCTTTACAGAAAAAAAATGAGTCAAGGCCTTCAGTAGAGAAAAATCAAACTTTGTTAGAAGATTGCACAGGTCTTTGTTCTGCCCTATGTCATACCTCCCATGATGTCAAAACACTTTGGAAATCATGGAACTGTAGTCCTTTATTATCAAAAAGACAAAGAAGGAATATATTTTTTCTTAGGGATTGATATATATCAGGTGTGCCAGTTCAGCATTTCTGAGGTTGGGATGGAAAACCAAATATGTGATTGTTTCAGCAGGAAAAGAGATTGCAGAATTTTACTGTGAATCACCATTTATTATGGATTCAAGAGATTTTGAAGGAATCAAATGCTACTGACATCTTGAAATGAGGGCAGTAGATAGGCACCCCAGCCACATGTGCATCCATGCAGATTGTGATTTCCTGTTAGCCACGAGATGTCATCTAGCATATTTGCTGAGATCTCACCTCATGTAATTTGAAACTTTGACCATTTGGTCATGTGGGCAAAGTTTTTACCACCACTGAGACATAGGACAACTGCAAAGGTCTCGTGAAAAAGGAACCAAAATCTCTGGCCATATTTATATGACCCAAGAGGTGAAGAAATCAAATTTTTCTGTAAATTATGTTTCTCCTATAATATTTACCATATCACCTTACATTAGAGCGAACTTACATTGTTGTGTGTGTGTGTGTGTGTGTGTGTGTTGGTTGAGTGTGTGTGTGTAAAGGGAAGCAATTAACTCCCCTATCTACCCACCAGATTTAAACCAGTATTTTAGTTAAACAGCACCTTAACCCTTTCCCTCATTGAGTGTATGGCTTTTTAGCCCTTCGATACGCATGTAGCAAAGTTACCCAGTGCAGTGTGCTATAAACAGAACACTTTAACTTATTCTACTCCATACACATAGGCCTGTTAAGCAGTGAAATGTATGTTATGTTTAAAAGCAATTTTAACCATTTTACATTTTTGGTACACATATATTATGTATGGAAAGATTTAAGAGTAAAATCCGGTTGTTATAGCTGTATAATTATTTTTCACAGAAGAAATTTTTATGTGCTTTAAAATCTTGAGAGAACTCGTTCACCGTCAAGTCAGTGAAGCCGCATGACCAACCGTAGCTGCCATTTCTCATACTCGAAATTTGCAAGTTCTTTGTCTGTGTCTGCGTCACTAAATCAGCTGAATTTGATAATTTATAAAAACTAATGGCTTCCTACATCAGTATCAGATCCTTTACCTAAGTTATTGAAGCTTTCATAATTGTGATTCTAATCATGAAAACTCAAGTAAGTACTGAACGAAATCCGCGACCTCCATTTTGGAGAGTGGAGAATTCGACCTAGTTACTTTAAATAGCAGATTTCGACCAGAGCATAAACAGTGACCACGTGATCTGACGTAATGGTCATTCACACCAATAAATGTAGTATTTAATAGGGGGTTTTCCCCGAAGGTGGCACTACGAAAACCCACTTAAAATGGCTGATTTTTACAGCAGGCGTCAAAAGGCGCTTCCATGAGAATGGTGTAGAGGCGTCAAAAGGCACTTATATGCGAATCGGGTAGAGGCGTCGAAAGGCGCTTCCATGCGAATGGAGTAGAGGCATCCAAAGGCGCTTGTACGAGGTAAAGGGTTAAAGGATGCATGCATTGCTTGCAAGTAAATTGTATGAGAAGATAATTGTGATGCACCAGTTAACTTGTTATACAATGAAAAAGACATCTAAAATGGAAAATACTACAATACTGACTAAGCAAAATTCAGTATGAAATTAGATGTTAGTAGTATTACTTTCTTGTAATTATTTCTGCTGATGAGAAGACAGGATCGTTCAAACTTGTGAAAAGACACAAAACAGAAGGTATCCTCCAGACCTCTGAAAGATCAGAAGTACTAACCAATGTATGATGGGACATGATACTAATCACCTTATTCATTCACAAGAAGAGACCACTGTCATCTGACTTTTCACTGAGGCAAACAGATAGGTTCAAGTATTTTTATTGAGACCTGACTAACATCTTCTTTTGATTGGGAAGTCTGGACTTGCAAGGTAGTGGATGTTCCCCATGTTATCACCTGGTAATGTATTTGAAAAAGAAAGATGCAACTAACATTTTTCTCAGCATGCCACTATTCACATGATGGTGTAATTACCCTGGGTTCCCTCTGTAACCATTGCAGGGCCAGACTATAGGCTTCATCAAACTGTCCCTGGTGGCACAGAACTTTAATCTTCTTCTCCAACAGTTTCTCATGATGGGGGCTCACTTTTAAACCTGGTATAATACAAAATTCATATACAAAATACATTCAACCTCAGTGCTATTTATCATAGGGATTAAGCTACTGGTATACATGAGGAGTCCCATTACTAGCTGGTCACCCATTATCATGACTTTTCAAGATGCATGAATTACTCAGTATTATGGAAATGAGTTCTCTTTATTACTATGAAAAACATTTATTCTATAACGTATTTGTTAAATCTTTTCTTGGTTTGTTTCCTTCACAAAGTCTGACAACAGATAGTATGCATGATTCACCTACTTTCTTCTGGAGGAGGAAATGAAGTTGCTGTGCCAGCTATTGTGCATCAAAACCAACTCAGATTTTTATAATTACTTATGATTTGCAAATTTGTGAACTTTTTTAGCAAATGACTGTTACGGAAACCAGCATTAAATGATGACAAAATAAACAAGAATTACAGTATTACTACATACTAGACACAAGTACACATCAAGTGCAAATTCCAATCATACTGATGGTTTAAAATGGGAGCAAAAGTGACACAACTGAATGTATCAGTTTGCTGTTTGCATTTAGTTAGAATTTCACATCAAGGTTAAAGAAGTTTGTTTTTTAGAACTTGGTGGGGGGGGAAACACTAATTTTTATGCTGCTATTACTCTTTTCTGGATTGAAAATACCTTTGAACATATGATGAAAATTCATCTTCCCAAAATGTGATTCGACTTGTTCTGGATTTAAGAATATTCTAGACTCCAACCAGTAGAAACCCTCACCCATGTGCACTATCCATAATTCTATTTCAGGACATAGTCTTAACCAATGGGACTTCAGTTCTGGGGTAGATGGAAGGAGTCTGGCAACAGCAACAGGTAAATATTACATCTGCAAAGTATTCATTTTAATGTCAGAAATAAGTAATCTGTTGCTATTGTGAAACTGAATTTGCCAGTTTGGGGGGTGGGTGGGTGGCACTGATATCTCACAATTGGTGAAGGATAAACAAGCAACAAGGAATACTCATCTTTAATGTAGAAGAGAAAATTCCCAGACGGCATCCACATGGGTCACTTTCAGAGCTGTGAACCAAAACAAATATGGTTTGCGTCAGTGAGCCAATGAGAAGGTAGAAGGATGAAAAGGATGCGAGATTACCAAAACATGACTTCATCACATCTTCCAGAGGCAAGTGAGTTAGATAGGACCATGAAGAAGTGAGGCTTGAACTTCACAGACTTGAATTTTCACTGATGATAGGTCTATCTCATTAAGGGACTTGTAAGCTAGTTATTGTAATCCACCTGGAAATGGTGGAATCTGAAATATCAGCTGAGCCCTTAACAAAAAGGAAAAGAAGCTTCATATCCTTTCTTCTCCCTTTCGAAAAACGTGAAGCCTTAACTGGACACAGTCTATCTTAATCATCCCCTGCAGATATGAGTGAGATTGGGGATCTAAACTGGGAATGGAGATTCTTCAAAAGAAGTTTCACCCCATAGTTCATAGGGTTGTTTATGTTAAATACAACAAGATACGTGAGAGATTCTATATAGGCTTTAGCAAACAAGGTACATGCTACTGAAAAATACCTGATCAGGTCAGCTATTTGACAGTCCGCACCAATGACCGGTACTTTCAAAAATTTTAGTTTGTCAGATAGGGCTGCCATATAGATGGCACTCTACAGTTTCATATTTTGAATAGGGTTATGTATTCGAATAAAAATAAATCCCATAATTTCCCCACTGGTTATCCTGGCTATTTAAAAAAGACTCTGTACATCTTTAAAATTCCTTTATTTTGGTACATGATTGAGTGTAATTTGGATAATAGAGAATACAGCTTGGCTTTACTTAAGATGTGCTCCTATAAAAAAAACTGTTCTGCTTGGCTATTGTCACTTCCTGTACTTATATATATATATATATATATATATATATATATACATATATATATATATATATATATATATATATCAGGGGTCAAGCCAGACTTAAATTTTAGGGAGAAGTGACTTCTCCTTTTGGTCGGAAGAGGGAGAAGTGGGAGCTAAACAGGGAGAAGTGGAAGCTAAACAGGGAGAAGTGATTATATATATATATATATATATATATATGTGTGTGTGTGTGTGTGTGTGTGTGTAGCTGCATTATCTTATTTTAATTATGTGCTCTATTTCTCAGTATGCTTTTAACAGTTTTAAGCAATGCCTTATTTTAAAGATGAAAAATATGTGTTATATGTTTACTATCAACACATTTTGTATGTGTATAAAAATTATTATATTCATACCCATTCTATTCATACCTGTAGTATATGTGTGTTTGGATTGAGGTAAATGCAGTGTGTTTTGGCCATATGACTTAAAAAGCACATCAGAAGTTATACACTGTAATTAATTTCAACTGACAGCAGTAACAAGATTAGAGTCTTGTAATTGCAAGTTGGTAAAAATGCTTAATAAACTACCACTTAATTATTTCATTTGCTACAAGTTTTGTGTAAAATTGCAGTCAAAAAGATTTCTAGCACTCTTTGAAACAACCCCTAATACATGTACATAGGAACAACTGCACAAGTGACTTCAAACCAAACTCTTCATCCTGATTTCATTGTTCCCGATAAAACATTACTGTAACTATTCATAGACAACATACTGCAGCATTAAAGACGATATATAACTAAACTGGACCCTTTTTCCCCCAACCGAAACATCCAAGAACATGCATTGCACAATGAGAGTGCATCTATTTTTAGAAAGAGGGCTTTTCTTAATATAACTACTCACTTTCTTGCTTCATTACAAAAATTCATTAATAGGACTGCATATTTAATGGTTGTATTATTTGTCTACCTACTGGTAATAACGATATGCATTGGTTAAATAGTATTTGCTTCATTACTATATATATTTTTCATATTTTCACGAAAATTAATTACGGTAAGTCAGAAAACAACCTTGACCTTGCGGCATTGTTTCGAATTCCACAACAGAGATTGTCACATGTTTCTGACCTACATTATTAAATATTTAGGCTAAATCTCCTATCACATAATATTTAAACTTTGTTTTCATTATATTATATATTTTCCTGAATCTATTTGCCCAATTATTTACAAATACAGTGTAATGAAGTGGTATATCATATATGCATCGATGTCCGCCATTACAAGTTCATTTACGGTTTCAAACTGATTTTATACAGAAAATACGCAAATACAGCTGTTAAAATCTTCATTTATAAAAGAAAGAAATAAATTATAAAACGCTCTTCACCGATCATATATTTTTAAAAGTAAATTACTATCTGCATATTGATGCTTATATTTCAAAATAGAATTTGGTATATTTTCATCATAGCACAGTATGCCCAACTTCATGAAATCAAGCAGTGATATTTTGCTGCGGAAAGGGTTAATGGTCAGTTAGCTATTAAAACTTGCATGTGAATGTGCAAGAATTTCGTTGTCACCGTAAGCTGATTGGTATCAACACCACGTAAATACATTTCACCTTGGGTTACAACAGTGTCAGAACTTCAGAACTTACTGGCTTCAGCGAGGGGGCATCTCAAAAGTCATAATCTACAGCCATTTTACGTCAGAAAAATCAGAGGGCGAAGTCGTTTTCGCTTTCTTAACAGGAGAAGGTGAAGTTTACATGTCTCAGGCGACTTTTTCGCCCACTTCGCCTGGTAGCATGACCTCTGTATGTATGTATGTATGTATATATATATATATATATATATATATATATATATATATATATATATATATGTAT